>PJEM01020016.1:0-14470 GCA_004023845.1 Helogale parvula
CATCTACCCCAGAGGGAATTTCTGGGACTGGGGCACCTAGCACAAAGAAAGATCCACAGTTATTTTTTAAAAAATAGTTTATTGTCAAATTGGTTTCCATATAACACCCAGTGCTCTTTCCCACAAGTGCCCTCCTTCATGACTACCACCTACCTTCCTTCCCTCCCTCCCCCTTCAGCCCTTGGTTCGTTTTCAGTATTCAGTAGTCTCTCTTACTTTGGGTCCCTCTCTCTCCCCAACTCTCTTTCCCTCTTCCCTTCCCCATGCTCATGCTAAGCGAAATAAGTCAGGCGGAGTAGGACAGATACCATATCTTTGCACTCATAGGTCTAACAGGAGGACAGAAGATCCGCAGTTATAGATGGGATCTCTATCCAAAAGCCCTCCATTTAGAGGTGTGATTATAGGATTCCTCTCATCCCCGGGCTGAGGTTTTTCTCTTGTCCAGATGCAGTTCTACACTTCCGCTGCTGCTCTTTCTCTTCCATTTGTTTCTCCACAGAAGAAGATCCTTCCACTCCATGCCTCTTTGTCCCACCCCGATTTTTATCTTCCCCAGTTCACAATCACGCACCAGTGAGGTTGTCTTCTTAGCAGACTCCATCTCCTTTCCTCCCAGACTCTTTGGGTTTAGAGTCCTTTGGCTTCAGCCCTTCTTTGTTTGAGAGATGTGGGCGGGAAGTATGGAACTCCTTACCTCGCCACCATCTTGGCTCTCTTGATAGTCTTTTTCATTTGAATTACAAATTAATTTTCTAACTTTCATTTATTGTCACTTTTGTAACATGAGCCAACTAAGGGTGCTGCTATCTTATCTAGAATAGTTGTTTACTTCTCTTTTTCAAGAACCGAGAAGGTTTAGGGCACCTGTGTTGTTCATTTGTTTTAACATCTGACTCATGATCGGATTCAGATCATGATCTCATGGTTGATGAGTACAGCCCCTCAATCAGGCTCTGTGCTGGAAAACTGAAGCCTGTTTGGGATTCTCTGTCCCTGTCTCCTCGTTCTTTGCTGCTCCCCTGGTCACGCTCATGCTCTTTCTATCTCAAAAATAAATAAATCTTGAAATAAAGTTGGGGCACCTGGGTGGCTCTGTCGGTTTAACCATCCAACTTCCGCTCAGGTTATGATCTCATGATACATGGATTCAAGCCCTGCGTCAGGCTCTGTGGTGAAAGCTCAAAGTCTGGAGCCTGCTTCAGAATGACTCTCTCTCTCTCTCTCTCTCTCTCTCTCTCTCTCTCTGCCTTTCTCTCACTCTGCCTTTTCTCTCTCTGTCTTTCTTAAAAATAAATAAATATTAAAATTTTTTTAAAAATTTAAAATCTGAAAGGGCTTCACATATTAGATATAGTTCTCTTGAGATCTTCTTTCTTCTTTTAAAATTAGTAACATATATATATACCACATCTTTATCCATTCATCAACCTACAGACATTGCCTTCTTTCCATAATCTGGTTATTGTTGATAATGCTGCTATATACATTGGAAAGCTTGTGTCCCTTTGAATCAGCATTTTTTGTACTTTTTAAACAAATACATATAAGTCAGTCGAGAAAGACAAATATCATATGATTTCACTAATATGTGGAATTTAAGAAACACAACAAATGAACATAAGGAAAAGAAAGGAAAAATAAGATAAAAACAGAGAGGGAAGCAAACTCTAAGGGATTCTTAAATACAAAGAACAAACTGAGTGTTCCTGGAGGGGCATTGGGTGGCGGAATGGGGTAATTGGGTGATAAGCCTTAAGGACCGCACTTGTTGGGATGAGCAGTGGGTGTTATATGTAAGTGATAAATCACTAAATTCCATTTGTGAAACCAATATTACGTGGTATATTAACTAACTTGAGTTTATTTTTTAATAGTTTATTGTCAAATTGGTTTCCATATAACACCCAGTGCTTCTCCTCACAAGTGCCCCCCACCATAACCATCACCCCCTCTTTCCCTCCCCCTCCCCCTTCAGTCCATGGTTCGTTTTCAGTATTCAGTAGTCTCCCTTGATCTGTGTCCCTCACTCTCCCCTGCTCTCTTGAATTTAAACCAAGTATTATAAAAATTTCGAAACAAATAGAATTTTTGTAGAAGATGGCAAGTGTTCTAACAGCTAAATTTCTTGTAGATTAGTAAGAAATCCAAGCTGCTTCTATTTCATTATCCTACATTGATCTCATCAATCACTTTCTACATAGTATTTTCTTCAGCTACTCAATACCCTATCATTGAAGAAAACATTTCTGCCAGTGATCCTAATCTCATTGCTCTCTTTCTATTTATCATATTCAATTTTATCTCAACCACTTTCGGTAAAGTGTGTTTCCATGTTGACCCTAAAAACATGGGGTACACAGCCTGGGAATGAGTGTGTGTGCAAGATTGAGTGTGCACGGACACATTTGGGTGAGTAGATGTGTGAGGAGCCAGTGGTTTAGGAAACATTTTTTCCCCAATAGTCCAGATTCTCCTCCCATTTTTCATCTAGCATTTCTATTACTTATTCTATGGTAATGATATAACTCCATATTTATCAATTTCCTGTTCATATTTTGCATCTCCTTTCTATCATTAATTTTATTTTTACCACTGACTTATTTTTAAATGTTTATTTATTTACTTGATAGAGAGAAAGAATGAGTAGAAGAGGAGCAGAGAGAAAAGGAGAGCGAGAAACCCTAGCCAACGCTGCACTGTCAGTACAGAGCCTGAAATAGGGCTCGATTGCACAAGCCATGAGATTATGACTTGAGCTGAAATACAGTCAGATGCTTAACTGACTGAACCACCCAGGTTCCCTGAGATTTGATTTACTTAATTACTCTACACATATTGGCTAATTTTGAGTTGAGAAAATCTTTGACTTCTATGAAGAACCATGAGTTCAGTTATGCAATTAATCATTTTTAAATTGTAATAGTATTGCATGTACATTTGGAAAATATGTTATGTTAAAAATAAATAGGTGAGATCTTAAGTAAGATCTTACTTATATCAATGCATATGGTTTTTGAGTCCATATATTGCAAATATAAAGGAAAGTGGAAAAATAAACAAGTAAAAAAATGATATTTTCCCCCATAGAAATAAAATAGAGTGGAGGTGAAAAAGGGAACTTAAGTTTCTACATTGTGTTATATCTTAAATATCTTACGTTGTGCAATTAATGATGTGCTGGTTATGACAAATAGTTTAAATACTCAAACTAAGTAGCAAAGTAAAAAGACACAGCCTATCACTTTTTTTCAAAGATGAGTTTCTACATTGAAATCAATCCATCCATTACCTAACAAAGTTTCACAAGTCTATTAACTGTATTCTTCTTATTAATTAGAAGGTCTCATGGCAAGTATCCCTAAGGGTTAAAAGCTATATATCCCAAAGTGGACCTAAGTCTTTACACCTCCAACTTCATATTACTTGTGATAACAACATGAGACAGCATCAGAACTTATGGTAATGAAGTTAATTAGCTCTCATTCTAATTAGTCCTTTGTAGAAAGTGTCCTATATTAACCTGATTTTGTCTTTAAGTTCCACAGTGTCTTAAATAATTGACTCCTACAATCAGGGAAACTGGATTTGTATTAGGTAAGTGTATTTCATTCAAATGTCTATTTATCTAGTGTAAGCTTCCTAATGTCATTCCATCTCCTTTGATATGTCTGAGTAGATCATTTATTTCACCTGTTTACATTCTACTTTCCATCATGAAAATAAGATAGCACTGTATTGTAATATTGTTTATTAGCTGCATAGTAGCCATGTGTCCTTATTGAAAAAAAGTACACAACTCATAGTACATAAAAAATACTTCTAGGATTTTATTGACTTCAAATAAAGGTCAAAAATTATTTTCCTAAAGTCTTTTAGTAAATATTAGTGATTTTACTGTAACCTTGATTACATGGAAAATATATATTATCATCATAGTCTCTATCATTGTCATAGAAAAAAATACAAAGTTAATTTTCATCTCTACCCATCTTTTCCCTCCCCACTTACCTTTGGGATAATAGGTATAGAGAAAAGTAGTGGAATAATCTCTCGGTATTCATGTTGAGTCTTAAACCATAATAGAGAATCTCTACTATATACAGGATGATCTGAGGTTTGTTGGAGGGAAGATGAGATGGACTAGAGGAGCGATGGACATTAAGAAGGGCATTTGTTGTGTTGAGCACTGGGTGTTATATGTAAGTGATGAATTACTAAATTTTATTCCTGTGATTAATACAACACTAGAACCTAAATACAAACTTGAAGCATTAAAGAAAAAACCTAGAACTATACCGAGAACACGTTTCATATTGGACTAAAGCAAATTTCCAAGAATGGGTAAACAAATGTCTTTATTTTATTTAAAATTTTCCTATTACATTTACTCTATTCCATCAAGGTAAAAAAAAAAAGTCCCTCATTTATGAATGTGTGGAGCAAAACTTGTTTAGTTTATGCATAAATTTTAGGCTATCATATTAAAAAATTATCCTAATTTGTTTTAATGACTATTTTAGTATTTTCTACATGCATTGAAGAATTTATAGTTTGCAAGATCTGCTTCACCTCAGGAATAACTTTGCAGTAAATGAATAACAAAACTAACAAAAAGCCAGATTCTAAAGATACAAGAAAAATTTTTCTTATATTTCCAGATAAAGGAATCATCATGTCTGAGAAATTAACTAATGTGACACTAATCACACAATTTTTGCTCATGGGATTTCCTGATGATGAGGAGCTTCAGAGACTGTATGCCACATTCTTCTCGCTGATTTACATGGCAGCACTCATAGGGAACTTCCTCATTATCGCAATCACTACCATTGACCAACATTTCCAATACCCTATGTATTTCTTCCTGAAAAATCTGTCCTTAATTGATATCTGTTTTATTTCTGTCACTGTTCCCAAATCCATCATAAACTCTCTGAACAAAAGCTATTCCATCTCCTTCATGGGATGTGCCTCACAGGTGTTTCTTGTTATTTTCTTTGCTGGCACAGAGTTTGCCCTCCTTCTAGTGATGTCCTATGATCGCTATGCTGCCATCTGCTGTCCCTTGCACTATGAGACCATTATGAATAGAGCGGCCTGTGTGCATATGGTGACTGCATCATGGCTCAGTGGGTGTGTTTATGGATCCATTCATGTTGCAGGTACATTCTCTGTCAATTTCTGTGGGCCAAACATAGTGAATCAATTTTTCTGTGATATTCCATCATTGCTTACCCTTGCTTGTCCTGGGGAGCAAATTTTAGAGTATGTATTTATTATTGTTAGTTTTTGTTTTGCTTCTGTATGTTTTATTTTAATGGTTGCCTCCTATGTTTATATTGTTTCCACTGTTCTAAGAATTCCTTCTTCACAAGGCAGGTTTAAAACCTTCTCTACCTGCATGCCCCATCTAACTGTGGTAACCTTGTTCCTCTCTTCCGGATGTATTGCATATCTAGGTTCAACTTCAGAATCCCCATCATCATTGAACCTTTTAACGTCTGTGTTGTATTCTCTGTTACCACCGAGCCTGAATCCTATCATTTACAGCCTGAGAAACAGGGCCATGAAAGTGGCCCTTGGAAAATTTTTGATGAAACAATTATACCAAATATATAAATATTCAAAATATCAATGACTCTGATACCTACTAACTTGCATCAAATTTTTGGTTTATACATGTAATCTTATAATTACAAATAGAAATACTTTCAAGTACAAATACAAATAATTTCAAAATATTTGGTCAATACAAATTATTTTCATGTAATTAGATATGTGTTGTATTATTGGTGCCTCTCCATTGGATGTTACACTCACATGACCAGATGGGTCTGCATATCAGTAGAGTATCCTGACAATTTCCAACTCAGGGGAAATGTGCCAATCATTTTTTTTCACATCAATAGGCCCCTTGTATAAAGTAATGTTTTTCATCTCAAATTCATCCCAATCAGCCCTTGTTTAATTGTCACTTGGGAAGATTTTGTGGTAGTTTCAAACTTCATGCAATTTTTTATAATTCCAGATTGCTATTGGTTTTCTAACTTACTCTCACAGTAGTTATTGAAAATCAATAATACCAAATTTGTTATTTGTTTTATTTATTTGTGTTGGCAAGAAAGTTTTGCAAGGTGATTTTAATTGATATATTAAATTAGTCTCACAATATTAGACTTTCAATATTACAATTATAACAGCCTTTGAAAGTTTGTAGGCATAGTATATTGTTAGCTGATGTCATTGAGAGTCACATAATGACATTTTTAAAAGTAATGATAGGTTTACAAAGGAGACCATTCTCATTATGCGATCCAAAAAGAAAAAAGAATATGTTATTCCCCCATATCCAGTAACAGGATCATTAAAAAAGACACCACTTTTTGTTCTAGAACTTATTCTTTGTACATTTAGTATTTGTAATTTTTGTTTCATGTAAATTTGTGTAACATTTTAAAATTTTATACCAGGAAATTAAAAGTATATTTTAATTTGTGTTCTAAATTTAAGTATGCCTTTTCCACTTATTTCTTAGTTTAATTACGTCTATAAAGAACTTGATGTAGAGGAGGATGACACACCTGAGTAAAGGTCTAGCTCTTCATGTCATTTTGCCCATTATTTCCTTTATTGATTGATTGATGTTTATTTATTTTTGAGACAGAGAGAGATAGAGTAAGAACAAGGGAGGGGCAGAAAAAGAGGAAGACACAGAATCTGAAACAGGCTCCAGGCTCTGAGCTGTCAGCCCAGAAACCGATGCGGGGCTCAAACCCATGAACCGCGAGATCATGACCTGAACCAAAGTTGGACGCTCAATTGACTGAGCCACCTAGGCCCTCCTATTTCCTTTATTTCTGCACAAAAGAATTTTTTTGTAATAAAATACTGCTGATTTTATATGAAAAATTGGAATCAATAAATGATAAGAAAAGAATCCTAAGTCAGTTAGCCAACAACTAGCACTAATACCACCTAAACTTAAAATGTTTTAACTAAAGACATATTTGGATATTATTCTCGATACTCTCCTGTGGTGTTTGCAATTTATTTTTTATATTTATCTCTTATTGTAAGTCAACATGTATCTGAGCCCTGAAATAAATTGCTAACTACTAACATTTGTTATCATTGTTGTATAAAGTATCATTGTTCTTCATTAATCGAAAGTGGATAAAAAATAATGTGATATATATATATATATATAATACACATATAATACAATACATATATTGAGAAACATGCATACTGTTCTCCATAATGGGTGTGGGAATTTACATGACTTCCAATACACACAAAGATCTCTTATTCTCTACACTTTCACCAGCACTTGATTTCAACCTTCAGTTTGATAAAAGACAAATAATGTGTATCATGTGATTTACTCTAGTGGTTTTAATTTCAATATCTTTGATGATTAGTAATATTCAGCACCCTTTCGTATACTTGATGACTATTTATATGAATTCCTTAGAAGAATGATTTTTATGTCCTCTGTCAATTTTTAATGGGGTTTAAAATTTTTTGCTGTTGATGTTTATACATTTTATTCATAAATCTATCTTTTGCATATTTTGTGTGCATTTTCATATATGTAAATTTTATCACCTATAGGTACATATTTAATACATATTTTTATATCTACATATTTAAAATCTATACTTACATATAATTTTTAAAATGTTTTTACATATTAACACTCACCCAATACTTTCTCCCATTTCACAAACAGCCCTTTCATTTTATGGAATCTTTCATAAGCAAAAGGTTTTAAATTTGATGTAGTACCATTTGCTGATTTTTTAAATTGTTGTTTGTCCTTTTGGTGTCATAGCTGAAAAATCTTCTCCAAGATTTATATCAAAGAGGGGTTTTTTTGCATGTTTCTTCTAATTATTAACTGTTTCAAGTCTTATGTTTCAGTTCATAGTCCATTTTGAGTTAACTTTATGTGTGGTGTAAGACAGCATCCAATTTCATTCTTTTTAAAAAAGTTTTATTGTAATCCCTCTTAGTTAACATACAGTGTAATATTAGTTTTGAGTGTACAATAAAGTGATTCAACACTTCCATACAATACCTTTTGCTCATCACAAGTAGTGCACTCCTTAATTCCCATCCCCTATTTAACCCATTTCTCCACCCGCCTCCCATCCTGTTTGTTCTCTATAAAGAGCCTGTTTCTTGGTTTGCTTCTCTTTCTCTCTCTTTTTTTTCCATTTGCTTTTTTGTTTTGTTTCTTAAATTCCACATATCAGTGAAAATATATGGTATATATCTTTCTCTGACTTATTAGGCTTCGCATAACACTCTTCTGTCCACATCATTGTAACTGAAAAGATTTCATTCTTTCTGGTGGCTGAGTAATAGTCGATTACACACACACACACACACACACACACACACACATACATATATACACATATCTATTCTTCTTTTTTATCCATTCAGCAGTTGATGGACATTTGGACTCTTTCCATAGTTTGGCTACTGTTGATAATGCTGCTATAAACATAAGGATGCATGTGCCCCTTCAAATATGTATTTTCATATCCTATGGGTAGAAAGTAGTGTGAATGTTGGGTGGTAGGGTAGTTGTATTTTTAACTTTTTGAGAAACTTTCACACTTTACCAGTGGCTGCACCATTGTGCATTTCCATCAAAAGTATAAGAGTGTTCCCATTTCTCTGCATGCTTGCTGATATCTGTTGTTTCCTGTGTTGTTAATTTTAGCCGTTTCGACAGGTGTGAGGTGGTATCTCATCACGATTTTGATTTGTATTTCCCTGATGATGAGTGATGTTGAGCATCTTTTCATGTGTCTGTTAGGCACACGGATGTCTCCTTTGGAAAAGCACTTATTTATATCTTCTGCCCATTTCTTCAATGAATTACTTGACTTTCAGATGCTGAGTTTGAAGAGTTCTTTATTGTTTTTTCACATCATATTTATTTTTATTTTATTTAATCTTATTAATAATAGTTCATTGTCAAATTGGTTTCCATATAACACCCAGTGCTTCTCCCCACAATTGCCCCCCCTCCAGGACCATCACCTCCTGCCCCCTTTCCCTCCCCCTTCAGCCCTGGGTTCTTTTTCAGTATTCAAGAGTCTCTCATGATTTGTCTCCCTTTCTCTCCCCAGCTCTCTTTCCCCCTTCCCCTCCCTATGGTCCTCTGTTAAGTTTCTCCTGTTAGACCTATGAGTGCAAACATATGGTATCTGTCCTTCTCTGCCTGACTTAATTCCTTAGCATGACACCCTCGAGGTCCATCCACTTTGCTACAAATGGCCAGATTTCATTCTTTCTCATTGCCATGTATTACTACATTGTGTATATATATGCCACATCATCTTTATCCATTCATCATAAGTTCTTTATATATTACAGATACAAACATTTTATATATATGTCGTTTGGAAAATATTTCTCCCATTATGTAGCCTGCCTTAGTTTTGATGATTGTTTTCCTTTGCTGTGCAGAAGTTTGTTTGTTTGCTTGTTTGTTTGTTTTGGGGGGGTTGAGCCCCCAATTGTTCATTTTTAGTTTTGTTTCCCTTCCCACCAGAGATGTGGCTAATAAGAAATTGTTACAATTGAGGTGAAAGAGGTTTCTGTCTGTGTTCTCCCCTTGGATTTTTTGTGGTAAATATTTTAAATAAGTGCAGGTTTTAAAACCTTGGAGAAAACAATATTCAGCACTATATGTGTAAATAATAAAGTAATTAAAACGAAATTTATTTGCACTCTCAAATATATATATGCCAGCTCAGTATTCAACTTGTTATATAATTTAGAACATATATTTCCATTTCCTTTTATTAAAAATATAACATTAAATATAGCGTACTGGCCCCTATCCACCATTTCTCTTACTTGAAGAGGCCTGGTGGGATATTTCTAATAATACACCTAGGGAAAGACAACAGCTCAATGCAAGGGAGCGAGGCATCAGACATTCATTCCAGAGTTACATCCCATGATTATTCCTGGTTAATAAAGTTTCACACAGAAATATACTCATATTTTTAAAGGGAATCTTGCTTCTGGGCAAGTCCATAGTTTTCCCAATGGGTCACATACAACAAATTGAAAATTGTTTTATGCTCTTTGGAATTATAAGAGGAATGCTTCAGACATGATGAACTTCATTAATTTCCTTCTCATACCACGGATATCAGTAGAGCTGTCAAGAAAAAGAAGACCTTGGTGATCAACAGAATGCTAGAATTTTGAATCACAGAAGGTGAGCATAAACACTGGGGATTCACAAATTTGTGAACATAAGTAGGTAAAAAAGCCTACATGGGCTATTTTGACCAGAAAGGTGCAAAAATGTCTTTGTCTTTGAAAAATCTCAGTTCAAACAAGTAGCTCATATATGCAAGTATTGTGATATATACCTATGTATATATACATTTCATTTGAGGTAATCATTTTAATTGCTTCAAGATTTTTCCCCTTAAAATGGCCAGAATTAGATAGGAGGCTAAGATAGCAAGGGTCATGGTCTGTCTACTCAGCATATCTAGGAGGTATTATGTCTGATTCAGGCTCTGTAAAAATGATGATTCCAATGGACATTATTAGGAATAAAAGGTATGTATCACCTTTTTCCGACATGGATGTGGAAATAATTTGAATTATATTCATAATAACACAAAGAAAACTTCATTAAACATCCTCCTTATGAAATCTTTGATTTAAAAAAAATTACACTGACTGTTCAATGATATTGCATAGAGAATAAAAATATGGTGACTCAAAAGAAATCTACATAGCACAGAAAATAATCTCTTTCACTTTCATGTGTGTGAAAATTAACAAAATTTTAAAGTTCCCTAAGTCCGTCCTATCTTGAACCATATGGTGATGACACCAATTCTTAACTGAATGTATTTCTGTAGGGTGCAAATGGGACTGAGATATAATATTCAAAGTGATTCAGATAGTGCCTGATATACACTTGAATTTCATCAATAAATAATAAATTTATTGTAATAAAATAAAATTTAAGAAATAAACTCAGGCTTGAAATGGAAGTTCCACAGGAAACATAAAACCAATCCCTCCATCTTGTAGTAGAAATGACTAGGGCCAGAGAGTAAAAATCAAATGACCTCAGTAAGGTAATAAGCTAATTACAGTGCTTACTGGAAAACTGTCTTCTTTGGTCCTGTGTCAATTATACCACCTGACTCCCCATTTTCTTTTAACTTTTGCCTATGGCATTTTGTTTTTAGTCATTTCCAGTGAATTGAATTCAGTTTTTAGTCATTTCCAGATGGATGGTAAATAGGATATTTAAAAAAGAATTAGATAAATGATTCCTTATCTACATCACAAAAATTCAGATTCTAAACGTGTTATCTCAAGATTGCCTGGGTGACTCAGTCCCTTAAGCCTCTGACTATCTCAGCTCAGGTAATGATCTCACAGTTTGTGAGTTCAATCTCCACATCTGGTTTGGTGCTGACAGGAGAGAGCCTGCATGGCATTCTCTCTCTCTCTCTCTCTCTCTCTCTCTCTCTCTCTCAAATAATAATAAATAAACTTAAAAAAATGAATGTGTCCTCTCAGAAGATAGTTAGTGGGAAATATCTAAAGAAAACGGTGAAAAGTTCTGGTTTTGTGGGAATCAGTCATTCCAAAAATATATACCCAATGATTTTATTATTAAATATACAAAAAAAAAACCTACCTTATCTTCTGGCAGATTTGGGGAACATTTACTAAGTTTTTACTCGATAGTGCAATCTGGCTGGCAAAGAAAGTCACTCTAACATTGTGGTGAGATTTCTTTAGGTTTCTTTGCTTCCTAATTACCAAACACCAAGGCAGACACTTGACTCCTTCCATCTCAACTTCTTATACTTTTTCAAGGAAATCACCTATAAAAGAGATCAGGTTAAAATAGTCCTTACATCAAATTCTACGTTCATGATGAATGCAATCAATATTTTTATGATATGTCTCAACAAAACAAAAATAAATTAAAATATTGTAGTCCTTACATAAGAAAATAAATTATAAATTACATTGATAGCTATCTTGATTTGAAATACAAATTAATTTTCTAAAATAAATATTGATGCCATACTTGTAATATGAGTTATCTAAATGTGCTACTGTCTTATCTACAAAAGTTGTTTACTAGAGAAAGAGAGGGAGAGAAGGAGAGAGATAAACAAGCCATAAAAAACTCTTAATTAAGAGAACAAACAAGGTGATGGATGGAAGTGAGTGGGGAATGGGCTAAAGGGATGATAGGTATTTAGGAGGGCACTTGTGATGAGTAGTGAATGCTCTATGTAAGGAATGAATCACTAAATTCTACACCTGAAACCAAAAAATAATAAAAATACAGTAGTCCTTACATTAGGAGTTGAATTACACATTGTATTGATATCCTTCTTGGTTTGAATTACAAATTAATTTTCTGAAATTCATACTGATGCCACCGTTGTAATATGAGACTTTAAAGGTGCTACTATATTATTTAGAAGAGCTGTTTACTCCTCTCTTTCAAGAATCTGAGAAGACTTGACTTATCAGAGAGGATTCAGTTGAGACCCTCTTTCTTCTGTTAAAACTTAGTAACAAATATATATACCTCATCTTCTTCATCTATTTGTCAGTTGGACATTAGGGCTCTTTCTGTAATCTGGCTACTGTGTATAGTGTTGCTACAAACATTGGGATGCATGTGCCCCTTTGAATCAGCATTTTTGTATTCTTTGGAAAAATGCCTATAAGTCAGTCAGAGAAGGACAAATATAATATATTTCACTCATATGTGGAATTTAAAAAAACATCAAAGGATAAATATAAAAGAAAGGAAGAAAAACATAGATAAAAACAGAGGAAGGCAAACCATAAGGGATACTTAAGTACAGACAACAAACTGGTGGTTGCTGGAGGGGGGGTGGGTAACAAGTTAAATGGGTGGCAAGCACAAAGGAAGACACTTGTTAGGATGAACACGGGATTCATATGTAAGAGATAAATCATGGCTTCTACTCCTGATGAAGTAGTAGCACTGTATGCTAACTTGAATTTAAATAAATTAATTTAAAATTTAGTAACAATAGACATTTAGTAGAAAATGACAAGTTGTCTACAGTTAAATTTCTTGTCTGGTAATAAAAAATTCCATGTCTTTTCATTAAATTATTCTGTATTGCTTTTATAAAATCTTTCTTACATTTGTTTTTCCCAGATACTAAATAACCTATCATTGAAGGAATTAGTTCTTCCAGTATTTCTATATATCTCTGCTCTGCTTCTATTTATCATATTCACATTTATCTCAACCGCTTTTCTATACAGCATGCTTCCATTTTGATCCTAAAAGCATTGGATAAACAGCCTCAAAATGAGTGTGTTCAAGATTGTGTAAGTGTTCATGAACATGTTGGTGAGATGATGTATAAGCAATCAGTGAGCTAGGAGAGAGACCTTCTCCCCATATTCTGTATCTTTTTCCCACTTGACATCTATGACTACTATTGCTTATTTCATGGTAACGATATAACTCCATATTTATTAATTTCCTGTTCACAATTTGTATTTCCTTTGCACCATATTTCATTGTCTTTCATTTATTTATTTTATAAAAATATTTATTTCTTTTGATGGAGAGATTGCACACATGTACAAGTGTGGGAGAGGCAGAGAGAGGAGAGAAAGAATCCTAAGTAGTCTCATGCTTTCAATGCAGAGACAGATGTTGGGCTCAGTCTCACCAATAAGGAAATCATGATTTGAGCCAAAATCAAGAGTCAGACTTTTAACTGACTGAGCCATTCAAGTACCCCACATTTTTGTCATTCAGTGTGATGCAGTTTATCATAAAGTTAAATACAATTTTTTAATGTTTTTGGGGTAAAGATAATGTGTAAAAGCAAGCTCTTTTAGAAAAATATTTATTGATTACTGTTCTTATTATAAATGCTTTAAAATGATTCTGTTATAGTAAAGTCTTTGTTTAGTATAATGAACTAATAATTCAGGATATATTCTATAAAGATACATGTTTCATCAGACAATATATGAAGTCCCATAAATGAAAGTGATTTTCTTATTTTTTCTTCTTCTTCTCCCTAATCTGCTCACTTAATCTGTTACAAATTCAGACACATACTAAAATCGGCATATTAAAGAAGTCATAAACTTTAACATGCATGTAGAGAGAGTAAATACGTGTATCTCTTATAAACACAAAAACAGATGAAATTTTGAGAAATAAGAAAAGTATTGGAAAGGAGAAGGACTTAACATAAACCTTATGTCTTTACTCTCCTTTGTTGCCTATAGAGTGAGGATGTGTGTTTCCATGAGTGGAAAACATGACCAACCACTCAGCAGTAACGGAATTTTTCCTCATGGATGTCTCTGCCACCAGGGAGCTCCAGATAATGCACGGATTTCTGTTTTTGTTTATTTACCTGGTAACTTTAAAGGG
>PJEM01020017.1:0-14470 GCA_004023845.1 Helogale parvula
AGAAAATAAAAAAAAAAAAAGAAAGAAAAGAAAAGAAAAGATTCTGATTGCATTCTTTCTAACATTTGAATTTAGTGATTTTTACCTGGATTTGGGTGTGTCACTCATTCAGTCAACTGCTTTTCTTCTCACTAAATTGATAAAATTCTCTGATTGTTCTCTTTCTTTCCATTTCTTAAAAATCTTTGTTTTATTTTGAGAGAGAGAGAAATAGAAAGAGAGGGAAGAGATCACATTAAAAGGGGCAGAGAAAGAGGGAGAAAGAAAATCCCAGCAGGCTCCAGGGGTCGATCTCACGAACCATTAAACCATGACCTGAGCTAAAATTAAGACTCAGACACTTAATCAACTGAATCACTCAGGAATCCTTCTGATTGTTTTCATCAGTACTGACCCTCTTGAATTGTTCAGTTGTTTCACTAAATGGGATAAGTGGAAACATTTTTTGAACTATCAACTATTTGAGTTAGATTTTTTCCTCTTAAGATTTGTTTCTTTATTTGTTTAATAATATTTTTTGAAAGAAGTTTCTGTATTTTTAGGTGCTACCTACTAACTTGCATAGACTTATAGATGGTGTTTTAGTAGAAATATCACAGATATATGAATATAATAAGTATTCCATTATTGCACTAAGGGGGATTAGTGGTATTGTAAAATGTGAGTTAGCACATTCTACAAAACAATTTTCAGCAGTAGATGTGGGGAGCAGTGGTTATCTGGATATCCTTATATATATATCCAACAGAATTTGCTAAGGGATTCAACGCGTTGTCTGGGAGAAAAGGTTCAGGGAAGACTTCTACCTGAGCAATTGGATGAGTGGACGTGCTATCGACCAATATCAGTTTTGCATATTAGACATTGCAGTGGAATGGAAAGCAGGGTGGGGATATGTAAGCCTGGGACCTGGGAAGGATATCTGAGCAAATGTTTAGAACAAGGGGTATCATTGTCATACACAAAGTATTTGAAACCTTGACAATGAATGAGAAAATCAAGGGAGTGAGAATGTCTAAAGAAGAAGGTAGGAGTAAAATGAAGTCTGAGACTCGAGTATGGGGTCCAGCAATGTGGGAGTCATCAGTGACCTAGCAGAGAACAGCTCTGTTGGACAAGTGGGGGCGGGAGATGAAAGCCCGATTGTAGAGGTATTAAAAGAGAATAATTGGGAAACACCTGGGAAGCTCAGTAGGTCAGGCGTCTGACTTCGGCTCAGGTCATGATCTCACAGTTCATGGGTTTGAGCCCCACATCGGGCTCTGTGCTGACAGCTCAGAGCCTGGAGCCTGCTTTGGATGCTGTGTCTCCCTCTCTGCCCCTCCCCTGCTCCATGCTCTGTCTCTTTCTGTCTCTCAAAAACTGAATAAATATTTAATAAATAAATAAAAATAAAAATTACAATAATTTGGGGGCATCTGGGTGGCTCAGTCAGTTAAGCGTCTGACTCTTATTTTTGGCACAGGTCATTATTTCACAATTCATGGGATCAAGCCCTGTGTTGGTCTCTATGTTGATGGCATGGACCCTGCTTGGTATTCTCTTTGTCCATCTCCCTCTGCTCCTCCTGCTCGCCCCCCCCCCACAAAATAAATAAATAAACATTTAAAAAGAGAATAATTGAAAAGAAGCCTACAGAAAATGCTTTCAAGAAATTTTTATTGTCAAAAGGAGCAAAGAAATGAAGCCAGTAGTTGGAGGAGGAAGTGGGGACAAGTGTGTGTGTGTGTGTGTGTGTGTGTGTGTGTGTGTGTGTGTGTGTGAATCTTTCAAATGAGAGAAATAACAGATTGTATATGATGGAGAAATCCAATAGAAAGAAAAAGTTGGTGTATTCCAGAGGGGAAAACAGTTGGGGTGATGTCTCTGAGTCAGGAAGCAAGGATTGTATGTAATACACGATTGCAAACATTGGCTTGGCCAAGAGGGAGGTGGTGAAAGAAAGAAAGAAAGAAAGAAAGAAAGAAAGAAAGAAAAAGAAAAATGTGTGTGGACCGAGGGTGGCAGGTGGTAGATGTGATAGTGGAAGACTGTGAAATTCTCTTGATTGCTTCAGTCTTCCCTGTGAAACACAAAGCAAGGTAATCAGTTAGGAGTCAGGAGGTAGAAGAAAAAAGGTATGGGAGAGAGAAAGGGAGAGAAGGTATACAATCACACTTAGGATCGTGGCATTGTCAGTGCCTGTGCAGAGTGGACTTTTGGTCAGCAGAGTCTGTGATGAAGTAAGGACATGCATGAGAATAACTAGTCATAAAGTTTTATAGTAAATTTGCATTGTCTTAACATCCAAGTCCATCATCCATATAAGCAAATGTGGTTTTGTACTTACTTTGGGTGTGAGCATATTCATCTGTGGTGCTAAAAAAAATATTATTGAGGCTTTAGCTAGATCAAAGGGCTTGCAATGGGAACTAAACCAGCGCACTCCTTCCTTCACTGAGAATATTTTGCTGTGAAAAAGACAAAAAACAAACAAGCAAAAAACAAAACATGAGCTGTCCTAAACAGTGACTTGGAGACAGTAGTAAAAATTGTGAGTTCCACAACCACTAAATTTAAATGTACTCTTCTTATTATGTGATACTATGAGAGTTGAATGTGGGCAACTGTTTTGTGTTCAGTTATGATGGCGATGGAGAGAAAAATGTTGTGCTGCTATAGCTGGAGCTATAGAATGAATGCTCAGAGTTTCTGTAAGAGAAATAACCAGTTTGGTCCCAACTTTGTAAAGATGTGAGACCAAACCAGATTTGTTTATTTCTCCCATGTCTTTGCTATTTTATTTTTATTTTATTTTTAAGTTTATTTATTTTGAGAGACAGAGAGAGAGAGAGAGAGAGAGAGAGAGGGAGGGTGGTGTGAACAGTGGAAGGGCAGACAGAGACAGTCCTACACAGGAGCCATGCTGACAGCAAGGAGCCCAATGTAGGGCTCAATCTCACGAACCGTGAGACCATGACATGAGCTGAGATCAAGAGTTGGACTCTTAACCGATTGAGTCACCCAGATGCCCTTTGTATCTTCAGTATCTTAAATAATCATAATACTTTCATGCAAGTGAAAAAACAAAGATAAGAACAGAAAAAACAAAAATTAGGAGATTGTAAGAACAGAGATCTACAGATTGATTTATTATGTTTCCTAATAATAAAAAGTTTAACAAAATGGGATGATGTTGCTGCTACACATCTATGCAAGGTTATGAGAGAATAACTTCCAAGTTGATAGAATGTTTTCCATTTTTCACTTTCCAACAAAAGGGACAGATACATAGGGGACTGACAAATCCAAATTCACTTTTTTCATCAATATATAATGTAAACTTATCGATGAGTTTCCAGGATAAATTATTAGAACTTATTAGAAAGGTATCGAATTGAAAATGACTTTTGAAAATACAACATCATTTGCTTCAATTTGAATAAATGAGAAAAATATTCTGAGCTTGCTGAAATTGCTTTCAATTCTCTTCTTCTGTTCCTATCAATACACTTATGAGTCCTGAGGGTTGTTCAAACTCCTACGAATATTGCTAAAACAAAACTTAAGTGCCATTTATATATTATCCCTCATAGGTAGAGTTGCTATTAATGTAACCTAGATAAGATGAATTAAAAAGCAAGTTGATTTTTCACATAACAACTTCAGGTATTGACAAGCATGGACACGGGTTCAAAGAACACTTACATGTATTATGTATAGGGACTTGCAATTTTCTTTATTATTTTATTTCTGATTGCAGAACAACAGAAAGTTATGAAAGTAATAAGGATTTTCTCTATATATTTCCTTACTTATATTTTCAATGACCAAATTGTAGAGTTTTTGAAATTTCTCTTTTCTCCTATTGTTTCATTATGATATATTAATTAAAGTTTTATATCTGCTCAATCTAATAGTAAACATTGGTTTTTTTATTTTGTAGGTTCTTGTTTTTTATTTCTTTTAAATTATGTTTTACAAAAATGTTAATCCAGAATAAATTGTATAAAAATGAATAGTTTTCTACCAATAGTTTGAGAGGCACTATCTGGCCGTGGAGAACACCATAAGGTTCTTAAGTCTAAGGGTTCCATAGTTAGAAATAGACTCTGATGGTGTGCCTGGGGTAGCTCAGTCTGTCAAGGTCAGAGTCTTGATTTTGGTTCAGGTCATGATCTCACGGTTCATGAGTTCCAGACCCGCCCAAGCTCTGCACTGGGCAGCACACTGACATTTCAGAGCCCACTTGGGATTCTCTCTCACTCCGCTCTCTCTGTCCCACCCCCACTAGTGCACACACTCTCTCTCATGCACACAAAATAAATAAACTTAAAAAATAAATATACTTTGATAGGAAAGAAGACAGATTGATGGAAAGGTTAATTGAAAAATCCTAAAATATAAACTGAATGAGCTTGAAGTAGAGGCCAGCTAATTTAGAGTTGCAAAATGAGAATATAGCCGGAGGATTTTGAGTGATATTATGATAGTATAAGAGAAGACTTTAAGTTTTGGTCACTGAAAAGGTTACAAGGCAATGGGAGAAGGAATCAGTTTTTCATGAGGTTTGAAATTTGCCAGCTAGATAGTATACAGTGGCAATGAATGGCCAGAGGACTCAACTGTGTAGAAAAAAAAAGACTTGGTTGTTCAATAGTCACTCAACAAATATTTTAGTGCCCAGGGAGTACCAACATCCTATTCTAGGCACTAACAGAATAGCAATGAACCAAAAAGTCAAAGTCCTCAACAAGCTTAGATTCTAGTTGGGAAAATATAGACAATAAGAAGTAAATAAAGAAATTGCTAAGTATACAACAACTAGTGATAAGTGAAAAGTATAAAGCAAAGCACAGTGAGAAAGATGGCCATGTTGAGGTAAGAATGGAGTGGTTTGTAGTGTTTTTTTAGGGTATTAGAGAAAGCCCCTGCTAATATTTCTCTTGGGCAGAGATGTGACATAAGTGTGAGAATGAGACATGAAACTACTTGAGGGTAGAGTACAGAATACCTAAAGCAGAAGGGGGCTTGAAATATTCAACAAATAGCAAGGAGTTTAGCTTCAGGACAGTGAGCAAGGGTGCAGTATGGGATGACATTGGTAGGAGATGGAGTCAGAGAAGAGGTAGCACCCAGGCCACCTAGCAACCTAAAGGACAATATAAGGATTTTGATCTTTGGCCTATGTGAGAGAGAGAATATTTGGAAAGTATCAAGAAAACCAATGGCATGAGTTGGGTGATGTTTTGAAAGGATCACTATGATGCTGAACTACTTACAGTTGGGAGCAGGGTAAGGTTGAAATAAGGCAGACAATTTGTGACTTATTCCAAACATCGAAGCAAGAAATCTGGCTTGGTCTGGATAGTAAAAATGGAGATAATACAAACACACACACACACACACACACACACACACACACAAACACACACACACACACGTATTGATGTGAGTAGGTGTTAAATATGGGTGGTGACATTATGGAAATTCTGATGCTTTAATTTCATCATTGTTATAGGAAACAAAAACATTGGTTGACAGTGAAGGGGATGGGTAGAGGAATTGTGTTGGAGAATAGATGAAATAGCCATGAGGCAAGTAGGAAGATCACTGAATCAGGAAAACATAGTAGCTGTGTATCACCAAGAGATCAGGAAAGGTGACGAATACCAATACTCATCCTGATTTGTGACTCCTCCAGCCATGTGGAACAACACAAGTGTGGCCTCTAGAGTTATCTCAGAGTTGGATTTAGTGTGGTTTGAGGCTTTCCTGCTGAATATGATAAGAGAAGTAAGAACACGGAGTTAAGTAGATACAAGGAAGTGATTATGTTAGAACAGTGATCCTCAAACTTAAATGTACATAAGAATTACCTGGAGAGCTTATTAAAACACAGCTTATTGGCACCCTTCATGGAGATTCTGAATGAATAGATGATGATAGGGTGCATGGGTTTTCATTTTTACTAAGCTCACAGGTGATATTAATGCTTCTAGTCAGAGGACCACACTTTGAGAACCATTGTTTTGGGCTGTCCCATCTAGGCTGGATAAGGAAGAAAGTGAGGGATAAGGTGGGATGAGCAGTACAAAGTGGCAAGTTTGATGCCTCGCAGGAGCCTCTGGGTTTAAATAAGAAGGATGTATCTGAGCCATTGGATAGAGATTATGGAGATGGTATAAAATGTTGTCAATGACAAGGTCTAGGGTATAACCTCTTAAGTGGGAGACTGAGATTTGGGTGTAAAACAAAATCCTTGGAGGCAAACTGCTTAAGGAACTGAGACACTAAGGTATGTTGCCATTGACATGGCATATAGATATTTACACTAGCAACAATTTTTATAGTAGTAGTAGTAGAGTATAAGAAAGTGATGATGACCAGGTAAGTACAAGAGTCTACCTATGCCTCCTATCGTCTAATGGTAAGAGGGATGCAAGAGCGAAAATGAACAACATTTGAAAGGGTCAATGGGATGGGAAAGAGTGTTCTCAAGGCTCAATCAGATTTCAGCAGAGTAAGTAAATGAAAGAAACATTCACATATGTGTAGACCAAAAGAGTTATCTAGTGATGGATAATATATTCCAAAAGGGTCTGAATGTTAAGGTGAGGTGGGTACTTGAATCAGATGGGATAATGTCCATTCTCTTTATGAATTAGAGTTTGGCATTGATGGGTCACCTGGGAATTTTGGTGTCTTAGTGAATAACAGAGCAGAGGTATAAGGCATGATGGGTGTTCATGGTCCATTGTCCCATGTTGGAAAGACAGACATGAAGGTCTATTGATTCTAACAGAGTTCTTGTGCGCCTCCAATCCTTCCTTCTCATTTGCAATACCCTACAGATTCCAATAATACATCAATCTTACTACTATTCTCCATCCATAATACCTCATTTTTGGTGCCAGACATAGTTCTGGAGTCAGGGAGTACAGACAGAAACCAAATGAATATGTTCTCTTTACATATAGAACTTGCATATAATGATGGGGAATGAAAAATAAATAAGTATATAAGTTCATCAATAAAATAATTTCAAAGAGTGATAAATCCTATGATGAAAAGTATATTCAGGTGTGCCTCAAACATATGGTGGGTTTGGTTGCAAGACCAATTCAGTACATCTCAGTCATCAACTATCACAATAAAACAGGTTGAAGAATTTTTTTTCTTGTATTGCAATACATACAAAAGTTAGATATGTTTATAGTACACCATGACCTATTGAGTGTGCAATAGCATTATGTCTAACAAAATAATGTACATCTCTTAATTTAAAAATGTTTTATTTCTAAAAATTGCTAACCATCATGGGATCTTTCAATTGTAATTTTTTGCTGGGAGAAGGTTTTGCCTAGATGTTTATAGCTGCTGATTGATCAGAGTGATGGTTACTGAAGGTTGAGGTCACCATGGCAACTTCTTTTTCTTTTACTTTTTTTTTAACATTTATTCATTTTTGAGAGACAAAGAGAGACAGAGCATGAGTGAGGGAGGAGCAGAGAGAGAGTGAGACACAGAATCTGAAGTGGCACCTTCTTAAAATAAGACAACAATGGATCAAGTCACGGTCTCATGGTTTGTGAGATCAAGTCCTGCACTGAGCTCTGCACTGACAGCAAAGAGCCTGCCTGGGATTCTCTCTCTACCCCCCTCACTCTCTGTCTCTCTCTCTCTCTCTCTCCCTCTCTTTCTGAATAAATAAACATAAAACAATAATATGATGAAATTTGCCAAATTCACTGTTTCTTTCACAATTTCTCTGTAGCATGTGATGCTCTTTGATAGCATTATATCTACAGTTCAACTTCTTTCAAAATTGAAGTCAATCCTTTCAAATCTTGCTGCTACTTTACCAACTAAGTTTATGCAACATTCTATATCTTTTATTCCCATTTTAACAAGCTTCACGGTACTTTGATTTCATCTCAAGAAACCACTTTCTTTGCTCAAACATAAAAAGTATTCATGTTGGATCATGAGATTGCAGACACTCAATCACATCTTCAGGCTCTTCTAATTCTAGTTTTGCCATTTCCACCACAGAGGCAGTTACCTACTCCTGAGATCTTGAACCCCTCAAAGTCATCCATGCAGGTTGGAATCAACTTCTTTCAAACTTCTGTGCATGTTGATATCTTGACCTCTACCCATGAAGTACACATTCCTAATGATTCGTAGGGTGGTGAATTCTCTCGAGAAGGACTTCAATGTGGTTGGCCTGGATCCAGGAGAGAAATCCCTACCTATAGCAGCTATAGTCTTATGAAATCTATTTCTTGAATAGTAATACTCAAAGTCTAAATTACTCCTTGATCTGTGGCTGCAGAAAAGGTGTTGTGTTGGCAGGTATGACAAGAGCAACATCAGAGATCACCGACCACAGGTGACCATAGCTAATACAATAGTAACAGAGTTTGAAAGATTGTGAGAATTACCAAAATGTGCCAGAGACATGAAATGAGTAAATGCTATTGAAAAAGTGGTGTCGATAGATTTCCTGGGCACAAGGTTGCCACAAACCTTTGATTTGTAAACAAAGAAAAATGAAGTATCTTGAATTTCAATAAGGCAAAGTATGATAAAACGAGGTATGTCTATAGAGTACATTGAAATAGTAGTTGGAGAATATTTTTGATAGAATAGCTAAGAGTTCTCTCTGGAGAGTTGATATTTAATCTGGTACTGAGATACAAAGAGAGAAAGGGGTTGGGACACAGTGGCAGTCTAATAAAGGAAATATTGAATGAATAGACCACAGGGTGAGAAGAAGCTTCATTTTTTGCAGATCAGAGAGAAGGCCAGTGAGCTAGAATGTAGTGCATGGGGAGGAGGGAGGTAAGAGATATGAGGCCAGAGATGGCAGGGCCAGCTCAGGTCAAGTTTGGAGTGTGTTCCAAGTATGATGGGAAGCATTGGAGGACTGTAAGCAGAAGAATGACATGCATTTATTTGTGTTTTTAAATGAACTTTCTGGGTACTCTGAATGATTATTTGTGGGGACTGAAGGCAACACAAAGGTGGATTTTGTTTGCAGGTGTATTGAAGTTCAAGCAGACAGACTTCCCAGTGATGTCTGGTACAGCAGGTGTTTCAAACGTGGAGGTCAGTCATGCTAAAACCAGTTTGGAGAATGATGTTGCAACGGCTATGAGTCACATTGTCATTTCACATCTAGATCATAAGACTGTGACTCACCAATGTCACAATTGCTCTCTCTCTCTGGTATATATCCTTTCTGTAATTGGATTTTATATCTGTCTGTTCTGTTTCTGATAAGAACATCTTTCATTGCTGCATTAGAGATAGTGTCTGTGTTGGCATAAAACGGAGTCATTTCTGTTGTTGATTATCCATTATATGGAATTTCAGCAACTCATGATTATCCCTGAGAAAAAAATCATGGCCAATTTTTCATAAGGAAATAACTTACTCTGTTGCCTCTAGGTCAGATAATTTAATTTAACAAGTAAGAGGGACTGCACCACTTATGTTGAAGATCCAAACTTTTACCTTAGTTTCCAGCCCTCTAGTCAGAATAATGGATGCTAACAGAGCACAAGGAATGAATGAACAAGGACCCACCTTCAGCGTAAGTTCACAACTGCAGTTTTCATGTTTTAGTTTGGTTATGACGTAAATGTCAAGGAGAACAAGGAATTTAGTTGTGAGCAATGACTTCACTGGTTTCTAGAAGGATAAACTAGGAGGTACTCTAAGGATCAGAAAATTTAGTTGGTTGTTTACCTCTCTCACTTTACTAATTGAATTTCTTGGATAATTTAATGAACATCTTTGTGTCCTGGTATTATCTTACATAAAATAAAGAAAATAAAATTGTATTTAAGATTTTACTGAAAAATTAGGGGCACCTGGGGGGCTCAGTCAGTTAAGCATACAACTCTTGATTTCAGCTCGGTCCTGATCTCATGGTTTGCAAGTTTGAGCCCTGCATTGGGCTCTGCACTGACCGTCAGAGAGGTTGCTTGGGATTCTCTCTCCCTCTTTCTCTGCCCCTCCCCTACTCATGGTCTCTCTCTCTCTCTCCCTCTCTCTCTCTCTCTCTCTCTCTCTCTCTCTCTCTATCAAAATAAATGAACTTAAAAAATAAAATATTACTTAAAAATTAAATATATTTGAGAGGAAATGTGAAAGTGCTTTATTAACAGAGCACCCTAGGAATATAATAGAATTGTTATTCAAATACTAGTGCTTATGTCTCCAAAAAGAACTCTAAAACTTATATTTTGGGTTTGCCTCTAAGAAAACATAGACCCTTTATTCACAAAAGGATAGATATCACGAGTACTGAGAGCATGGAATGTGTTCATTTGTGTATTCTTCTAAAAAGGATTGTATAGCATATAAACAGTATCTTTCACAAGATCATCATAGCAAGCAAACAACAACCTTTATAAGGCTGATCTTTGTCAAGTTCTCTAATGTTAGAAAGTGTCATTAGAAGAAAAACCTTTAATAGAAATCAAATAAATGGCATGGCACAGCCTATGAGTAAAATCCCTTCACAGCCCTTTAGACTCTTAATCCGGGCAATGTGGGCAAAATGCATTACTAGACCAATGATACTTTGGGGGAATATATCATGCATTTGAAAAGTGTTTCTTCTAAACTTTAAAAGAATACGTGAGAAAGAATAGTTTTTATGCTTTCTAATATTTGTGGTATGTCTCAAGTTCTAGGAAGTCCTTCTGATTAAAAAAATCAATTCTATCACTTTGGTCCCAAGGTATCTTTTTTTGACTTATCCCTTTACCCAGTCCACATTGTCCATGGACAAGGTGAATCAGTTATTCATACTGTAACAGCTCTTTGAATTGATATAGTCTAGTTTTTTTAAAATGCTCTTATTATACATACTCATGTTAAGTAATGAAAATATGTATATTTTAAAAAGAAAGGTGCTCTGTCCAGGATTAAGGTATATAAGACAATGAGTATGAGTGAACCAACACTTTTTTTTTCTTCTCTTTTTAGTTCTAGAACCAGGTAACCTGCTACTGATTGGGGAGGACCATCATTTTTTCATTTCTAACTCTTTCAGATTTTTTATCTAAGCATCCCATCAAAATTCTCAGGAGAAAAATGCAGATTTTCCAAACATTCAATCAGTGGGATCTCTGATAGGTTTATTTTGGAGTGAGAAAAATGGAAGTTCATTCATATTCGCCAAGGTTTCAAATGTCCTGTTTTAGACATCATTATGAGGAAACATTAGAAATTAGAAAAGAAAACTGGGTACGTCATGAATTATCTGAGGGCAGTGCTTGTGGTGAACACAAACACGAACATATTCAGTTTACATTCTAAGAGCTCAAGTAAATGTCTCAAGGGTCAGTTTTCATTCTTTCACTTGTTCATCTGTAGACTGAGTTATAATAGTGAAAAAAATAATAAACATTTATTCAGTGGTAACTATGGGCAAATATCTACTGTGTTACTTCTAATACCCAGAATATCTGTAAGGGGCAGGTGATGTTACACAATTTTACAGTTTCAAAAACTTCGAGAGATTTAGTAACATGCTCAAGGTTATATGAATAGTAAGTTTGTGAGTCAGCTCTTACACCCAGATCTATCTTCAAAGGCTATTTGTTTTCTTTGCTAGTTCTATAAATATCATACCATCTATCACTATGAAATATCTTTTAGGAGTCAGGTAGTTTGGGTGGATCTTGCATGCTGCGGAGATTAATACAAGGCAATTAATGAAGAAAAATATCTTCCTTCATATGTTCAACTTACTTTGCATTTCATTTCCCAAATGAAACCCATCTGATTTTACTTTCCATGTTAGAAACAGAAGTATAGCACTGTTCCTAATGTACTGAAGAAGAAGGCAAAGGCCAATGAGATGAGATGCCTTGCTTAAGAGCATACAGCTAGGGGCCCCTGGGGGGCTCAGACTAGTGGAGTTACTATTCCTAGAAGAGAGTCTATAGTAAAAGAACCCAAAGATGAAATTCTCTGGTTCTCTGATCTGACTGGATGTGAAAGTGTTTAAGACCTTGTCGTCACCAGTAAATAAGACACCAGTGGTTCCTGGCATGCTGTAGCCAAACATCACTTAGATTATTATCTACACCATCATCTGGAGTCAAATGTCCATAAAACGCAAGGCTTTGGGCAAGTAGCTGAAACAAAGAGTGTTTTCATAAAAATAATGAGCATAATGACATTTGGGTTTATTGGTTAAAAAGGGTAACTTGGAGTAAAGAAAATGATAAGTTCAAGTTTTTAAATTCTCAGCCGATGATTGGGATAAGGAACTTGAAGACTGTTGTGATTACACGAAAATGTTTATCGCCAATAGCCACGAGAGTAAGATTTCTGAAAAACAAACAGAAAGCTAGTCCTGAAATGGACTGGATAAAAATGAAATTTGAATTCACAAATTTTCAGTCTCTTAAGATAAAGACTTGTATTGGAGAGAAGGAGGACCCTCAAAATTAGGATGGAGACAGATAGGTAAATACCAATGAAGCCAAATGCTTACAACTTTAAATTCTGCTGCACCTCTTTGCCAGTTGAGGTAGCTATTCTTCCTCTGTCCAGAGATAGCTCTTCCTATAATAATCATTGTTTTTCAGATACTACTGAGCCTCTTCCAGATTTGTCCCCACTGTCTCTCACTGACTGTAGATCTGTAACCATCACCCAACCCATGCAGACCTCAGGGGTATAGAGTACAGACACAAACAGATGTGTAAGATGTTGCCAATTTATACTGACAGAAACTTGGGAAAAAGTTATGGTGTTGGTCCATATCAGTGCTGGGTTAGTTTGAAAGGCATAAGGTGTTGAATTAGAAAATATGTATTAGTAGAAATATACTAAGTAGAGACTCTGGATTCTGGTAGCACAGGAGGCTTGGAGTGAGGCTATGAGTTTCAACAATTGTTTGTTGAAACCTGAGCTAAATAGTGACCTATACTAAATGCATCAAGGAATTCAGAACTTCCTCTGCTTATGGCAGAGGAAGATTCCTGAAAGCTTGGGATGATAAGAATGCTTTAGTGTAGGTTTATATACGATTTCCTCACTATTATTAACTGTACTGCTATGTTACCCCAAGATGGTCCAGAAGACATCACCTTTGCCAATCTCTTAATCGTTTGAAAGATAGCTTGGTAAGGGGAGCATTATCATCCCTGAGGAGTTCTGTGATGGCTTTTCTTCTTAGGCCACGATTATGAGTGGGAAACACTATTATAAAACTAAGACCTTGTAGATGGATTCTTTGAGTGACAAAAGGCTGAGTGGGGGCAATTAACTACTAGAGACTAGAGTGGGAATGGTAACTCCAATAGACAATAGAGTCAGAGTAGTGATCAGAATGGTTGGACCCTCAGAGATTCTTGGTTTGGGCTAGTTGACTATACTGTCTTTAGAAGTGAAATAAATGAGGAAGTCTTTAAAAGTCTCACTTGTTTGTTCAAATAACAAAGTTTTCAGTTTGTTAACATAAGTATGGCTCAAATCACCACATTTAGAGAGTCAAACTTCCTTACTTAGTGTCCGTTAAATGGATAAGAAGTCCAGTCTCAGTGAGGAAGGAACCTGCAATGCGGCCAACAATATGTACTATGATACCCTTCCTTGTGGTCCCTCGAGAGACTGGTGGTCATTAAACAGATTAACTATACATTAGGAAAGAGAAATTATTCAGACTTTTCAGAGATTACTGGGTACTACCTCTGACTGACATTGCTTCTGGAGTTCCCCAGACATTACAGTTGTCAACCAGTCAGAGTCAGGGCTGACAGCATCCGGGAAATTAATTAATGGAGTTTTATTCAGGTCGATTTCACCATGAGCCAAAGCAACCCTTCCATCTGGCCTGTGGTTATTTCCCCAGTTTCAGAAAAAATCATAGGACTAGATTTAATAACTGTCAGAAACTTTATATTATTTCTGTGATCTTTAGAATGAGGATCATTGTTTAAGCCCCTGGTATTGCTCCTACCAACCAGAATTGTAATCTAAGAATTCTACGGCATTTATAGAAGAATTCCAGAAGTTAGTGCCACTGTCAGGAAAGGGAAGAATGTAGAGGTGATTTTTTATCATATTCCCTTTCAAACTTGCCCATTTGGTCTGGGCAGGAGAAAACTATAGATCTCGGAGAATGATAGGTTATCATATGCTAAATCTAGTGGTGATTCAAATTCCAGCTATTATTTCACTATCACCTGGCATCAAGTATGCAGTTACAGACTTGGAGACGTCTTTTCCCTACATCTGTTAATAAAGACTGTTAGAGCAGCTTGCTTTCATCTGGCAGGACCAGCAACACACCTTGACTGTCTGCTTCAATTCTCCAGCCCTCTATACAGTTGTCCAAGAGTCAGCAAGGAAAAGGCCAAACAGTCAATACTTTACATTTCCAAGGGGCATACAGTCTCTGTTCTACGTTGTTATTTGGGGGTCTTAAAAACCTTTTAAGGGACAACTGGTGGCTCAA
>PJEM01020018.1:0-14441 GCA_004023845.1 Helogale parvula
TGGCTTAGGAAAATTATTGGCCACTTCAGAGTTCTGCCATTCTCACTGGGGGTTAGATCTTTCAGGAAACAGACCTGGGGTGGGTGGGGGAGAGAACTGGGGAAATGGGAGGGAGAGTCAGGGAGAGAGGAGAAAAGAACTACCAAGTATGAAATATCACAGAAAATCAGTGCTGGAAGCAAAAACATTTGGTCTGTGGACTTTCTTTAAAATATGAAGAAACTGAGGGTACCTGCTGGCTCCGTTTATGGAATGTGCAGCTCTTGATCTTGAGGTCATGAGTTCAAGCTCCATATTGGGTGTAGAGCCTACTTTAAAAAAATTAAAAAGATAAAATATGAAGAAACTGAGACCCAAAGAAGGAACTATCTCATCCAAATTACCTAGAAACTTAGTAACCGAGAAGGGTCTGGAACTACGTTTTCAATGTGGTAGACTCTAGCCACAGGTAGCTTTGGAGCACCTGAAATGTGGCTAGTCCGAATTGAGATGTTCTGTAAGTGTAAATGACCATTAATTTCAAAGATTGTTTAAGGATACAAAGGAGGCAAGGATATCCAATGGGAAAACGACTGTCTCTTCAATAAATGGTGTTGGGGAAAGTGGACAGCTACATGCAAAACAAAACAAAAAAAAAGCCGGACAATCTTCTTACTCCATACACAAAAATAAACTCAAAATGGGTTAAAGACCTAACTGTAAGGGGTGCCTGGGCGGCTCAGTCGGTTACGCGTCCAGCTTCGGCTCAGGTCATGATCTCACGGTTAGTGGGTTCGAGCCCTGCATCAGGCTCTGTGCTGACAGCTAGCTCAGAGCCTGGAGACTGCTTCAGACTCTGTGTCTCCCTCTCTCTGTCTGACCCTCCCCTGCTCATACTGTCTCTCAAAAAAAATTAAAAAATTAAAAAAAAGACCTAGATGGAAGACCCGAAACCATACAATTCGTAGAAGAAAACACAGGCAGTCATCTCTTTAACATCTGCCATGGAAACATTTGTCTAGATATGTCTCCTTCAGCCAGAGAACAAAAGGCAAAAGTAAACTATTGAAACTAAACCAAAATAAAAATATCTGCTTAGCAAAGGAAACCATAAACAAACCAAAAGACAAACCACTGAATGGGAGAAGATATTTGCAAATGATATATCCAGTAAGGGGTTAGTATCCAAAAAATTTAAAGAACTTATAAAACTCAACACACACACACACACACAAAACCAAACCCAAATCCAATTTTAAAAATGAGCAGAAGACACAAGCAGACATTTCTTCAGAGAAGACATCCAGATGGCCAACAGACACATGAAAAGATCCTTAACATCACTAATCATCAGGAAAATTTAAATCAAAACCACAATGAGATAGCACCTCTCACTTGTCAGAATGCCAAAAATCAAAAAGACAAGAAACAACCAATGTTGGTGAGGATGTGGAGAAAAAGGAATCCTCATGCGCTGTTGATAGCAATGCAAACTGGTGCGGCCACTCTGGAAAACAGTATGGAGGTTCCTCAAAATATTAAAAACAGAATTACCATATGATCTAACAATTCCACAATTGGGCATTTGTTTGCCTAAAGAAAAAGAAAACACTAATTCAAAACAATACATGCACCTCTATGTTTACTGCAGAATTATTTACAATAGCCAAGTTATGGAAGCAATGCCAAGTGTCCATTGATAAATGAATGGGTAAAGAAAATGTGAGATGTACACACACACACACACACACACACCCCCCACACACAGTGGAATATTACTCAGCCATGAAAAGAATTAAATCTTGCCATTTGTAACAACATGGATGGATCTAGAGAGTATAACGCTAACTGAAATAAGTCAGTCAGAGAAAGACACATCACATACCATATGATTTCACTCATGTGGAATTTAAGAAACAAAACAAATGATCAAAGAAAAAAAAGAGACAAAAATCAGACTCTAACTACAGAGAACAAACTGACAGTACTCAGGGGGAGGGGTGCAGGGATGAGTGAAATAGGTGATGAGGATTAAGAGTACACTTATCATAATGCGCACCGAGTAATGAATACAATTGCCAAATCACTGGTTTGTACCCCTGAGCCGAATCTAACACTATGTTAGTTACACTGGAGTTAAACACAAAGCAAAACAAAAAGGATTGCATGTGAAAAAAAAAGTAAAAGATCTCAATTTTTTATATTGATTACAGGTTGAGATGATAATATTTTGATATATTTGATAATAAAATAAAATACATTCTTAAAGTTAATGTCACTTGTTTCTTTTTGCTCTTTAAAACATGTGACTCCTAGAAAGTTGAAAATGATGTCTATGGCTCACTTTGTATTTCTGTCGGACAACACTGGTCTGGAACCTGTATCTTCCAGCTTCAAGGGGAGCATCCCTACTCCACTTCCCAGAGTCTCTTCTAACAAATCACTCGCTTACCACCTCTTATGTGCCACTTGTTCAGGACAGATCAAATTGCAGTCTAATTGAGGATAAAACTAACTCAGTAAAGGATAACAAATGCTGGGGACTTCTAGCTTCTGTACTTCCTAAAGGGTGGTTCTTAACTCTCCCGGGCCCAATGTTGCATTTTAACAGCAAACTTAAAAAAAAAGTTTTTATTTATTTATTTTGAGAGAAAGGGAAAGAGAGAGTGTGCGGGAGGGGCAGAGAGACAGGGGGAAAGAATCCCAAGCAGGCTGCTCACTGTCAGCACAGAGCTCGATGAGGGATTCGAACCCGCGAACCATGAGGTCATGACCTGAGCCGAAACCAAGAGTCTGACGCCTAACCAACTGAGCCACCCACCCAGGCGCCCCTATAGTGTCTTAACTATAATAGAAGAAAGAAAAGGAAATCCTTTCCAAGAGTGTTAACTTCAGTATGCTAGAAAACATAATTCGTCATATATTTGTACCTGTACATAGGATCACCTTGAATGTGACAGTACAAATGCAGACGGAACACCATGAGTGACCTTACTGTCTGTGATGCAGTTCTCCAAAAGAGTAACTCTTTAAAATTTTTTTAAAAATGTTAATTGGGGGGGAGGGGCAGAGAGAGGGAGACACAGAATCCGAAGCTGTCTCCAGGCTCCAAGCTGTCAGCACAGAGCCGGACACAGGGCTCAAACTGACCAACCCCTAGATCATGACCTGAGCTGAAGTTGGACTAATCAACTGAGCCCCCAGGCGCCCCTCCAAAATAGTAACTCTTAGTAAACTGCTGAATGAAACAAAGTACTATCTTCCTTCCATTTGCTTTATAGTTACATTCCTGGAAAATTCAGCACATATCACAACCCTGAAAAATTACTTTGTTTCTATATATAAAACACCCGCTCAAGGATTAGTTAACTATAAACTTTTTCTCCCCCATTTACATGAATGTTTAGAAGGACATTTGAAAGCTGCGTGGGACACACGATTCAGGCATGACACTGTCTTGCAATGTGCAGGATCATCTAACATTCTTTTTTTTTTTTTTAATGTTTTTACTTATTTTTGAGAGAGAGAGAGGAAGACACAGAATCTGAAACAGGCTTCAGGCTCTGAGCTGTCAGCACCAGCCCCACGCGGGGCTTTAACTCACCTGCCGCGAGATCAGATCATGACCTCAGCCGAAGTCGGAGGCTCAACCAACTGAGCCACGCAGGCGCCCCTGGGATGTCTAGCATTCTTGCACCCTCCTCCCCCCGACCATATGACAAGACTGTCTCTGTACACTTGCAAATTGCCTGTTAGGGATGCTGCATTGTGGTCGGGAACCCGCTCTGGTCTTTTGAAGGTCGTGCCTGCCCTCCAGCCTCCCCCTTGCGCTGGCCTTCCCGGTTCTTCCCTACGACACTATCTTTCCCCTTTCAGGGCCTATGCGCTCTGCTCTCTGCCCAGAAAACTCTCCACTTTTTGTCTGGGTGACTTACTGAATCTTTGGATCTCAGCGTTCCCGGATTCCCAGTCTATTTTAATTCCTCGGGTCAAGTTTTCCCACTGGCCTCCACTTTCTGCAATGGTACCTAGGACAGGTTGTGATTTCTACCGAAGTCCGTATGCTTGGTACGTCCGTGTGTGTTTCCTGTCTGTCCCCCTCACCTCTCGGGCTCCCCTGGGGGCAGGGACCATGCCCTCCTCTCTACCACTCGTTCGCTCAGCGCTTCCCACGACAGCCTGGAACTTGGCAGGCAAACAACTAACATTTCTGCAATAAATGAGTTCCGAAGCCCGTTGGGAGAAGTCGAGGAGGAGGGCATTTTTTCCCCCAAGACAGATCAAAGTTGAGGTTGAAGATGTGGGGCACCTTCAAAGGCCCTCATCTTAGCGTCCCGGGAACGCGCGGAGGCTCTCGGGGGCGGGCGCCTGGCCGGGCCAACACGTCATCCCACTGCGGCTGCGCACTGCGGGGCGCGGGGCGGGGAGGGGAGACCACCGAGAGGGCAGAGGCGGAGCGAGCGACCGGATGCGGTCACCATAGAGACCGGGATTGACGGCTAGCGGAAGAGGAAGGCGCGGGCCGGGCTGTGAGGTGGCAGCGGCTGCAGCGGCGGAACCGGCGCCTCGGCTGGGCACTGGGGTTCGTTCCCCCTTCCCTGCCCTTTTCCCTGCGGGGGCGAGAGGGGCGCCGCTTGCGAGGACAGGAGCAGGTTCCACCCCCGCGCCCTCGCCCCTGCTCCCCAGGACGGTGCTGGCCCGCGTGGGCCACACCTGGGCCGCCCTTCACCGGTCCGCCGCCTCCCTCGGCCCGGCTGCAGGGCCTCCCCCGGTGGGGTGTGCCTGCTGCCCTCCGTCCGCTGGCGCGGGCAGGGCCTTGGTCCCGCCGACGGGCCTGATAACGGGGTCTCGGCTCCCCGCCCCCAGCCGCGCACCCCCATCGCCTCCGCCGGAACAAACCCAGCTGATCCCGTCCAGTCCCCCCCTTGCCAGTTCCGTGACGCAGCCGGTTTTCTTTCTGTTTGGGGACTGACAGCTAAAGCTCGCGTTGGGTCGCCTTTCTGGGACTAGAATTGGCCTCTGATCGCCGGGAGGTAGATAGAGCAGGGGGTCTGGTCCTTGGCAGCGGCCACCTCCCAAGCCAGCCGAGCCTCCGTTTGCTTTCGCAGGACCCCCGTGTTGTCTCTCGCGGCTTCTCGTCTTCCCACTTTGGTCTGGCTTGGGAACCTGGGGCCCTGGTAAAACCAGACACCGAATTGCTCTTACACAGCCAGGGTTACTGTCGTTCGCTCCCTGTCTCTACCCAGGGGAAGGTGGGCAGCACCAGCCTCTCAGCAGCTGGGAATCAGAGAGAATGCCCTGCGACATGACCCCATCAGCCCCATCAGCCGTCGTGTTCCTCTGAGAGGCTGTCAGTGCTGAGTCACCCTCTCTGTCCACCTCGTTTGGGTGGGCAGACCTGTGTACCATGCCAGGGGCTCCTGACTGCTCCCACCCGGGGGGAGGGGTAACTCTAGCGGTGTGTTTCCTTAGCACTCAGGAGTAGAGTAGAAAGAGGCCCTTAACCCCTCTCTTGTGCTCGCCTTCAGGAGCTAGGCAGCAGCTCCTTCGGTGACTTGAGTGAGCCACGGGCCCCCAGCCAGGCGCTCTTGGACAAAGTCTACTGCTAGCGCTGTCTCTTGGAGTTGAGGCTGTTACTTTGATGGACGTGCACCTTGTCCCAAACCCCTTCTTTGTTAGCCTCCACTGTCTCCACTTAGATCCGGTCTGCAGATGCGTGTAGTCCTTTCTGGGTTCGATTTGGCAGGACTGAGTTGTGTTCCCTCCTCCTTCTGGAAGAAAGACCATAATCACGTTAGTAGGTGAAATTGACTCTAATAGTTACTGCCATTAGACTCAGGGCTAAATCTGGCACCTTGAGGACCCAAGCCTGGGCATAGGCTTCCTGGGGATGCCGGGCCTGGCAGTGGCTCCACCTTGCTGTGCTGTTGACCTCACTGCCCCAGGCTTCCTGGTTAAAGCCATAGGCCTGCCGCTGGCCCACTGCCCATCAACCTACTGATTGACCCTTGAGGCAGTCCCCTCTGGGGCATGCCCGTGGCAGGGCCTGCCATCATGCGCCTGAGCTCCCTGTTGGCTCTGCTGCGACCAGCACTGCCCCTCATCCTCGGGCTATCTCTGGGGTGCAGCCTGAGCCTCCTGCGGGTCTCCTGGATCCAGGGTGAGGGAGAAGATCCCTGTGTAGAGGCCGTGGGGGGCCCAGGAGGGCCACATAATCATGACTCAAGAACTGGACTCGACCAAAGTGATGAAGACTTCAAGCCCCGGATTGTCCCTTACTACAGGGATCCCAACAAGCCCTACAAGAAGGTGCTCAGGTGAGCGCTATGTGTGTATGTACCCCACCCCCACCCCCGGCGCTGCCCCCACTTGAGCACTGCTCCAAGTTCTTGTCTCCGCCATCGCCAGTCATCAGTGTTAGGCTCCTAGGGCAAGTCTTTGCCTTGTTACCCATCATGATTTGTTCCTATGCCACCCCCCCCACCCCAGTCCGCCATCAGGTTTGAGGAAGTCCCACCCATTGGTGTAGGCAGGAATCGTATCTAATCATCTAATCCATCCTGAGTAGGGCCATCCCCAAATGAATTCCAGTGTCAGCAGAGCTCATTAATATCTATGAGGAGTGCTCTCTGTCCTCTCTTCTCGACCCCCAACTCCCTCATTCCTGGAGGGATGTGTATGCTGGACAGACTGGGCTCCTAAAGATTAAGGAGTTGAGGGACACCTGGGCGGCTCAATCGGTTAAGTGTCCGGCTTCGGCTCAGGTCATGATCTCACAGTTCGTGGGTTCGAGGCCCGTATCGGGCTCTGTGCTGACAGCTCAGAGCCTGGAGCCTGTTTCAGATTCTGTGTTTCCCTCTCTGACCCTCCCCTGCTTGTGCTGTCTCTGTCTGTCAAAAATAAATAAGAAACAGGAAAAAAAAAAAAAAGATTAAGGAGTTGACCCTTGGCATGCTGATTCCTCCACAGGACTCGGTACATCCAGACAGAGCTGGGCTCTCGGGAGCGGTTGCTGGTGGCCGTCCTGACTTCCCGGGCCACGCTGTCCACTCTGGCCGTGGCTGTCAACCGCACGGTGGCCCACCACTTCCCTCGATTACTGTACTTCACGGGGCAGCGCGGGGCCCGGACTCCTGCGGGGATGCAGGTGGTGTCTCACGGGGACGAGCGGCCAGCCTGGCTCATGTCGGAGACGCTGCGCCACCTTCACACGCACTTCGGGGCCGACTACGACTGGTTCTTCATCATGCAGGACGACACGTACGTCCAGGCCCCCCGCCTGGCGGCGCTTGCCGGCCACCTCAGCATCAACCAAGACCTGTACCTGGGCCGAGCCGAGGAGTTCATCGGCGCCGGCGAGCAGGCCCGGTACTGCCACGGGGGCTTTGGCTACCTGCTCTCACGGAGTCTCCTGCTTCGGCTGCGGCCACACCTGGACGGCTGCCGAGGGGACATTCTGAGCGCCCGTCCCGATGAGTGGCTCGGCCGCTGCCTCATCGACTCTCTGGGCATCGGCTGTGTCTCGCAGCACCAGGTGACAGCCCTTGCGAGTCGGTCTTGGCCCCTGACGGTTGGGAGTGGCTGAGCGCTTGGTCTCCAGGGTGGGTGCTGCTGGCTTCTTCCCAGAACCCCCTGGGGTTTGGTCCCTCCTAGCCACCGACCCCGGCTAGAACCCTGTGGCTGTCAAAAGTGGCATCTTGTCAGGGACCCTCTGAGCAAGATAGAAAGGTGCCCCTACTCACCAGCTCCTCCCCTCGGCTCCCCTGCCCTTCGCCCCCTCCTCTGACACACATACACAGTCACAGATGGTCTGGGAAGGTCCTAGAGATGGCACTGTGCACAGTAACCCAGAGTCGTGGGGGTCTCTGCTGGCTCATGGCTTCTGTTACCTTGAAGCAGTGGCCTACGTAACATTCTTTTCCTGCAAGTCCAGTAGCCAGACTAAGGCCACGTTTCAGGGAATGCCGGATTGAGCTCCTGCTCTCCTCCATCTTGACGGTGGCAGTAAAAGGCCTGAATGCGGAGTCTGGTGAAGGGTGGTTGGGACGGGCAGCCCTCTCTCTGGGCGTGCCACTGATTGGTCTGATTGGTCCCTTTAGGGGCAGCAGTATCGTTCATTTGAACTGGCCAAAAATAGGGACCCCGAGAAGGAGGGGAGCTCGGCTTTCCTGAGTGCCTTCGCCGTGCACCCCGTCTCCGAGGGCACCCTCATGTACAGGCTCCACAAACGCTTCAGCGCCCTGGAGCTGGAGCGGGCATACAGCGAGATAGAGGAGCTGCAGGTGAGCCTGGGTCCGCCGCGGGGGGCCGGGGGGGGGTCAGGGGGAGCCGCGGGGGGCCAGGGGCACGTGAGCGGGGGAGGCAGCCGAGGTAGACGTGGGAAACAACTCCAAGGAGAAGGGACGCTCGGGGACCCAGGTCACTCGTAAGATAAGCCCCTGGCCTGGCTTGGATGCGGTTAGAAGTGTTTGCAGGTGAACTGCGAGGATCAGGGCTCAGCACAGCGCTTCTACACGACACGACCGCGCCAGCTCCTCTCCGGCAGTGCCTCTCCCCCCGAGGAGCGGAAGCCTAGCAAGCCCTAAATTTCTAGCACTGTCCTTAAAAAGCCCAGGGGTAGATGGGGAGGAACCCGCCAGTTGATCGTGGGGGGTGGCAGAGGTGGAATACGGGCGAGAGCAGAGCTTCCGATACGGAGAGGCTGCACTTTGGGTCTGGAGAGAACTTCACCTCCGCAAAAGCACATTTCCCACCGCTTCCTTCTCACAGCAGCTGTGTCACGTGGGTGTGATCATACACTTTCTGCGTTTCACAGACAAGGATGGAAAGAACAAGGAATTAAACGATTAGCCAAGGGGGGCAGCTCACTGAGTGGTGACGGGGTCCTGATGACCTAGAGGGCACTAACCGTGCGTCCCTGCCCCTCCCCCCCAGGCTCAGATCCAGAACCTGACCGTGCTGACCCCCGAGGGCGAGGCAGGGCTGAGCTGGCCCATTGGGCTCCCGGCCCCTTTCACGCCACACTCCAGATTTGAGGTGCTGGGCTGGGACTACTTCACAGAGCAGCACACCTTCTCCTGCGCGGATGGGGCCCCCAAGTGCCCCCTGCAGGGGGCCAGCAGGGCGGACGTGGGCGACGCCGTGGAGACGGCTCTGGAGCAGCTGAACCGGCGCTACCAGCCCCGCCTGCGCTTTCAGAAGCAGCGGCTGCTCAACGGCTACCGGCGCTTCGACCCCGCGCGGGGCATGGAGTACACCCTGGACCTGCTGCTGGAGGCCGTGACGCAGCGCGGCCACCGGCGGGCCCTGGCCCGCAGGGTCAGCCTGCTGCGGCCCCTGAGCCGCGTGGAGATCCTGCCCATGCCCTACGTCACCGAGGCCACCCGCGTGCAGCTGGTGCTGCCGCTCCTGGTGGCCGAGGCCGCCGCCGCCCTCGCCTTCCTCGAGGCCTTCGCGGCCAGCGTCCTGGAGCCGCGAGAGCACGTGCTGCTCACCCTGCTGCTGGTCTACGGCCCCCGGGAAGGTGGCCGCGGGGCCCCGGACCCGTTCCTTGGGGTGAAGGCCGCGGCGGCCGAGCTGGAGCGACGGTACCCAGGGACGCGGCTGGCCTGGCTGGCCGTGCGCGCCGAGGCCCCTTCCCAGGTGCGGCTCATGGACGTGGTCTCCAAGAAGCACCCCGTGGACACGCTCTTCTTCCTCACCACCGTGTGGACCCGGCCCGGGCCCGAGGTCCTCAACCGCTGCCGCATGAATGCCATCTCCGGCTGGCAGGCCTTCTTCCCGGTGCATTTCCAGGAGTTCAACCCCGCCCTGGCACCCCAGCGGTCGCCCCCGGGGCCCGGCCCCGACCCCCCTTCCCCTCCCGGTGCCGAGCCCTCCCGGGGGACCCCCGTGGGCGGCAGGTTCGACCGGCAGGCTTCCGCAGAGGGCTGCTTCTACAACGCCGACTACCTGGCGGCCCGAGCGCGCCTGGCCGGGGAGCTGGCAGGCCAGGAAGAGGAGGAAGCCCTGGAGGGGCTGGAGGTGATGGATGTTTTCCTCCGGTTCTCAGGGCTCCACCTCTTCCGGGCCGTGGAGCCAGGGCTGGTGCAGAAGTTCTCCCTGCGGGACTGCAGCCCCCGGCTCAGCGAGGAGCTCTACCACCGCTGCCGCCTCAGCAACCTGCAGGGGCTGGGGGGCCGCGCGCAGCTCGCCATGGCCCTGTTCGAGCAGGAGCAGGCCAACAGCACCTAGCGCGGCCCGGGCGGGGCGAGGCAAGACGGACGGACAGATGGAGAGCTTGTTGCTGTATTTTTTTTTCTTTTAATAAGAAAACGTTATTAAAAGTGTCTTCTGCCAAACTGTTTTTAGGTCTAGGGGAACTGGAGGAAGGAGGAGGCTGTGAGGGAGGGAGTGGGGGTTTTTCCCAGGGGGACCCCCATTGCCTTTCCCCTTGTCCTTCCTCCCCCGTTGGTTGCCAATGACACACGAGGCTGCTCTCAGATGCATGAGCTTTAATCATTCCCCTGCCTCACCCGGAAGGCGTCAGAGGCGCGCCGGCAGAGCCCGGGGTGCGGGGCAGGCCCGCCCCGGGGTGGGGGGCCCTCCGCGGTGCTCCTCACTGCAGGGGCTCCTAGGTGGTGCGCACGACCAGCGACTGCTCCAGCTCCTGCCTGCGCTGCTGGATCTTTAGAGAAATAAGAGCAGCGGCAGGGTTACACTGTTGATGGTGAGTGACGGGACCATCCCGGCCACCCAGCCGCCCTGGGAGAACCAGTGGGAGCTGGGCGGGGGGGGGGGGGGGGGGGAGGATCCCCCGCGGTGAGGGGATTGGGAGAAGTGGCTGAGAGCAGAGGCTTCTCTTGGGGGGCCGGGCAGGGGGGAGACCTGAGGCACACGGGCCCCTCCACACCTTGCAATAGAAATAGCGGCTGACGGCTTCCTGGGACCAGGGCTGGTGGTAGAACTCAGCCCGGCGCTCCTCCTCAGGGTTGCCCGCCACATCTGTCATCACCTGGGAGGGAGCCACGGGGTCAGCCCTGAGCCCGGGCCCCCTCCGGCCCCCGTGTGACAACGTGTCCTGTCTTCCCCATATGCTTGTCTTCCATCCAGTGCCCCCTGAGGCCCCTTCACCTTGAGGTCCCGGCTCTGGGAGCGGAGCAGGTCTTGGATGTAGCCTTTGGGGTCTCTGGAGAAGCTTAGCATGAAGTCCCTCTGGATCTTGAGCTGGTTTATGGACTCGATCGTCTCATGGATCTGCAGGTAGAAAGACAGATGCTTTCGCCTGGCCATGGGGATGTGGGGGAGGCAGGGGGCCGGTGCGGGGAGGGGGTTGCTGTACTTCCTTTGAAGGGCAGTCCCTCAGGTCCCTGATGCCTCTGCAGCCCCAGAGGATGGGGTGGGGTGGGGCGGGCAGAGCTCTGAGCAGCGAGGGCAGGGCCACGCGCCCCCCTCCATCTCTCCGTGGGCCTCTGCTCTCGTCCGTTGTCTGTATTGTGTCATTTTTGGGTTGATATCCCACTCCAGCTCTGGGCTCTGGCCCCACCTTACTGTCCAGAGCGCTGATCTCCTGCTGGTTGGCGGTGGACAGCAGGAAGCTGCTCATCTGTCCCTTCAGGGGCTCCTCCACCTCCACGTCAATGTCATAGCACGCCGTCTTCTTCTGGTCCGACGGGTCCACGCTGCCAGGGAAGTCCGGTCCTTGGTGTCCCTGCTGCTCCCACAGAGGCCAGGGACCCGAGGGGAGACCGGGGCAGGGGGGGTGGGGAGAGGGGTGCAGGACGGCAGGGACCTCCCGGGCTGGGGAGCAAGCTGGAGCCTCACCTGATGACGTGGTTGATGACAATTGGGTCAGGGGGCAACAGCAGAGCTGTGAGGCGCTGGGGAATCTCTGAAAACTTCAGCCGGGGGCAATCAAAAATCTGAAGTGGGCGGGGAGAGAGAGAAAAAGAGAGAGAGAACGCTCATCTGCTTGGAAAGGGCAGAACTACAGTCTGAGATCTTCCATCCTGGGAAGGTGACGCCAAGAGCGAGTCTCACTCCTCAGGGCCCCTGGGGCCGCGCCGAGCGTGTCTGTGCGTGGTGGCGTGCCCACTCAGAGGTGGGTGGGGGCGGGGCGGTGGTTGAAAGCATGGGCCCTGGGTCAGCGGCCGTGGCACCAATCCTGCCTCTTCCCGTCAACAGTGCAATTGAGCCCCATCCCCTAAGTTGTGCGGCCTCGGTGTCTTCGTCTGCAGAGTGGGTACGGTCACCGGACCTGTCTCCCGGGGCGGGGGCGAGGACCGAACGGGTCGGTGCACGTTAAGTGCCCGCAAGCGTGCCTGGCACGTGGCGAGGGCTCAATAAACATCGACTGTTATTTTACTCCTCGAGTTTATCTGCCGTGTTTATTCAAAGAGTGTGAGAAATGATCATCTCTCCTTCGGGGGAGTCTGGATCCAGCGCTAGGACCCAGGGCTCCTGACTCCCAAGTGCCCAGACTATCATGTTCTTCACACCATTGGCCTCTGAAGGTCCCCGATCTTCCTGACCTGGCTCGGCTAAATCTAGAAGCCCGGGCAGGTGTTGCCTTAGCAGAGGCACTTGCCTGCCTGGTGCCGCCGCCTGCTCCCTGCACCCCTGGGGTCACCCGCACCCCCAGGGTCAGGAGAGGGGGTACCTGCTGGAAGTATTTGTCCCCGTTGATGTATTCCTTGTCGTGCGAGTCCTGCAGCCTGTTGGTCTTCACGTACTGCCACAGGGCCTGCACGATGGCCGAGCGGCTCTGCGTGTGCAGCCCCAGCAGCCGGGCCAAGCGGGGGTCCAGTTTGAACTGGGGAGGCTGAGAAAAGATGGCCAGGAAAAATAAATCAAAGAGAGAAAGAGAGAGAGTGGAAAGAACTCAAGGCCAGGCAGCCTGGGAAGGGCGGGCATGTGGTGATTGGGCTCCTTGGAAACGTGCTTCGGGAGAAGGTGGCGGGGTGGGTGGGGTGGGTGGGAATGGGGTCTCCCAGGGTATGCCCCTAAGAGAAAGGGGGGGCGCGGGGGGCACGCACCTGGTAGTCCAGCATGAGGAGGAGGGTGCAGCGAACGCTCAAGTCCCCCGGCCTCTTCACCTGGAAGCCGTCCGTCTCCTGGGTTGTGGGCGTGCGGTGCCACTGCCGGGCGGAGGACAGCTGGGTCACCTCCCAGGCCCATCTGGGCTGGGTGGGGGTGGGGGGGCCAGAGGCTCCAGGGTGGTCCCTGACCCCTATCCGTGCGGCTGGTGAGACTGGTCTGTGGGAAGGTGGCAGTTCCAGGGTTTACAAGGTGTGGGTCTTACCTCAACTAGGTGGTTGTCAGGACCATAAAGGTCTTTGTCCAGCTCAATGACCAAACTCTTGAAGAAGGAAGAGAACTTCCGCTTCTGCTTGCTGGGCTGCGGGAGAGGCACAGGGACCGTGGGGGCAGGACAGGGACCGTGGGGGCCGGGATGAGTCGGGAGCGGGTGGGCTGGGCGGGCAGGGCAGCACAGTTAGAAGCAGGGCTCTGCCCCCCACAGTGTCTCTTTAGGCCACCCACCCCCGGCCAGGGCTGACTCCCTAAGCCACAGTGCAGACACCCCCTTCTGTCCTCAGCTCGGCCCTGTGCCCACCCCAGGACACCTGGAGAGACCTGGGCCAGGACGTACGTCATCCAGGAGTTTCCCCTCCACCCGCAGCTCCCAGGAGGCGATGCTGCCGTCAGAGTCTTCTGCATCCGGCTTTGCAGGGTTAAACGTATTGGAGATATAAAGACGCAGCTTCCGCTTTTGCTGTAGAAAGAAAGAGTGTCGTACAGAGCGAGCACTGCGTGTCTCCCCTCCCGGAGCAGTCCCACTCTCTGCTCTTGGCCCGGGACCTGGGGCCCCCTTCCTGCCCCCGAGTCAGGACACCTTCATGGGCCTCTTCAGGGCCTCCTGGATGTCCACCCGTTTCCGCATGATGGTTTGGTCTAGTTTCCTCTCAAATGCCAGGAGGTCCATGTAAGCCTGGGACTCGGGGACCAGCTCCCGGATCTGGAAGAGAAGGAGCAAGGCAGGGAGCCAGTGGCTCAGCCAATCCCGGAGGCTGAGCGCACGCGGTCCCGGGGTGCGAAGAGCGAAGAGAAGAGCATAGAGGGCAGCTGGCCAGGTGCAGGGCATGGAGCTTTGAGAGGGCAGACGGGGACTTCTCTCCAGGATTTTCCAGCACAAAGGACCTGGACACAGAAGCATAAGGCCACTACTCCCTCTAGAGAGGTCCGTGCATTTCCTGATGTTGGGAGGCCATCGCAGCCACAGGGGCCGGCAACTAGGACTTCACCTCCTCACCTAGTCCTTTCCCTTGTCACATGGCCTCTGGACCTTCCTCGGGTGTCGGCAAAGTGGCTAGGGCCCTGGGGTCCCCGAGACAGAGGACGTCGCTGCTTGCCTCTACCCTGGCGCCTCCCCCTTGTCCCTCCACCAGACCCCCACATCTAGCTTGGCTTGGGTTCACTTCTGATGC
>PJEM01020019.1:0-14452 GCA_004023845.1 Helogale parvula
CGGGGGCGGGTCTGACCCTCAGTGGCTCCCAGGTGCTGTTCATCGACGAGGTGCACATGCTGGACATTGAGAGCTTCTCCTTCCTCAATCGGGCCCTGGAGAGTGACATGGCGCCGGTCCTCATCATGGCCACCAACCGAGGCATTACCCGGTGAGCCCCCTCAGGGGCCCCCCGGGGAAATGGGGTGCTCCAGGCGGTGGGTAGAGCCGCAGGGCAAACAGGCCGTGTTTGTTGAGCTCCTTGCCAAGACCTTAAACAAGGTAGGCAGGTGCTCATGGCGGGTCGGCAAGCATCTCTGCTCCGCGAGCAAGTTGAAGGACCCTGTTCTTTCTGTCTGTGCCTGTAACCCTTGAGGCTGTGTTTCCCAAACTGTGTGCCAAAGCATCCCTGGGCGCCGCGGAAAATACACAAATGCTGCAGGGTGTTTGAAAGTTTTTGAGGCAAGCACGGTGAGCTGTGTTGGACACTGCATAAAATACTCCCGTTAGGTCAGTATTAGACCAAACTATGTATTAGAACAGAACTTCATGTTTCTTTCGGCCGAAGGATGCCACGGGAACATTCTGGAGACACGAAATGCCCCAGGTTCTGGTAAAGCCTGGGAGCTCTGCCCTGGGCTTTGCCGGGACCTCCCTCCTGCTGCTGTCTTCTCCGCCTCGTCAGCTGGGGGCGCCTCCCGGGCCAGGCAGCAAACTCACTCCTTGTTTCTTGCACGTGACGTATTTGTGAGTCTGCGCACTCTCACTAAAGTTTATTTGTAACCCCCAAATCCGTGTTCACAGCACTTCCGTGTCCCTGCGCGGACATGCGCAGCGTGGCAGAAAGTTTGAGTCCCCTGATGTGGACACTCCAAACTAAGGGCCGACGCTCTGCTCACACGCTGTAGATGCGTGTCCTTTTCGTGATCTACTTATCGCCACGTTTGTCGGACTTTATGCTGTTTGTTGTTGATGGCTTATTTATTTTAAGTTGATTTTATTTTATTTTTAACATTTTATTTATTTTTGAGACAGAGACAGAGTGTGAGAGGGGGAGGGGCAGAGAGACAGGGAGACACAGAATCCAAAGCAGGTTCCAGGCTCTGAGCCGTCAGCACAGAGCCTGACGCAGGGCTCAAACCCATAAACTGTGAAATCATGACCTGAGCCGAAGTTGGAGGCTTAACTGACTGAGCCACCCAGGCGCCCCTAGTTTATTTATGTTAGAGAGCTAGAGTGAGCAGGGCAGGGGCAGAGAGAGAGAGAATCCCAAGGAGGTTCCGCACTGTCAGCACAGAGCCAGATGCAGGGCTCGAGCTCATGAACCATGAGATGGTGACACAGCTGAAGTCCAAGAGTCCATCGCTTAACCATCTGAGTCACCCAGGCGCCCTAGTGACTGCATGTATAAAAGGACCCCTGGCTGTCCAGTGTCCCTAAGCACCGGAAGGCTGGGAGGTGCCTGAGAGAAAGCTGTGTGTGAGATGAGCTTCCTTTGGGCACGATGTAGACTGCTGTTAGCCGCGAGTTCAGTGTGAGTCATAGTGCGTGTTAAGTAAGAGGTCTATTTATTTAGTTTCACTGTTTATTTATTTTTGATAGATAGCATGAACACAGAAGGGACAGAGAGAGAGAGGATCTGAAGCGGGTTCCAGGCTCTGAGCTATCAGCACATAGCTCAATGCAGGGCTTGAACTCGTGGACCGAAGATCATGACCCCAGCTGAAGTTGGGACGCTTAACTAACTGAGGCACCCACGCGCCCCCTCCCCACTTTTTTTTTTAATGTACGTTTATTTTTGAGAGAGACACAGAGTGTGAGTGGGGGAGGGTCAGAGAGAGAGGGAGACACAGAATCCGAAGCTGGCTCCAGGCTCTTGAGCTGTCAGCACAGAGCCTGATGTGGGGCTTGAACCCACGAACTGTGATACTATGACCTGAGCCGAAGTCAGACGCTCAACCGACTGAGCCACCCGGGCGCCCCTGTATTCCTATTTAAGACATCTTATTTGGGACGCCTGGGTGGCTCAGTCAGTTAAGCCTTTGGTTTGGGTCATGATCTCATAGTTCATGATTTTGAGCCCCACATTGGGCTCACTGTCTGCCCAGAGCCGGCTCCAGATCCTCGGTCCACTCTCTCTCTGCCCCTCTCCTGCTTACACACACGCACGTGCTCTCTCTCCTCAAAAATAAATAAGTAAAAACTTTTAAAAAACTTTATGGGGCGCCTGGGTGGCTCAGTCGGTCATGTGTCCGACTTCAGCTCAGGTCAGGTTCGCACGGTTCATGGGTTCGAGCCCCACGTCGGACCCTGTGCTGACAGCTCAGAGCCTGGAGCCTGCTTCAGATTCTGTGTCAACATTAAAAAAATTATCTAATTAAGAAAAAATACGGGAACACATAGAACCAGATTATGTGTTGGTTGACAAAATGTTGGGACCTGAGGCTCACAGGATCCTGACTTGATTTCCCCTAGAAGCAGCAGTTCATCACTTGCTAGTGAGTGTTTGCCCCACTTTGTAGAACGTAATGGTCACGACTTACAAGGCCCCGCTCCATTCCCTGGCCCCTGCTGGGTGCGGACTTGTCCTGGGCCAGGTGCCACAAGGACAGGACCGGGACCATGTCTCCCCTACGGAGCTCTGTGTCAAGCAGGGGAGTAGGACCTTGGCTAGTAATCCTGGACAGAGACACCTAGCTAAACCGCCCCAGCTCCGCGGGGGCAGTGACGCAGTTGAGGGACGGCTGCGTGGTGGGTGGTGACGGTGACGGCAGCCGTGAGCTGAAGGTTAAGTGGTGTTTGCCCAGTGAGCGGGCTGTGGGGGAGGGGGTGGCTCCCCCCCGGGTTGTGGGAGCACATCCCGACAGCCCTCCCTTCCCCCTCCTCCCCAGGATCCGGGGTACCAGCTACCAGAGCCCCCATGGCATCCCTATCGACCTCCTGGACCGACTGCTCATCGTCTCTACCTCGCCCTACAGTGAGAAGGACACGAAGCAGATCCTCCGCATCCGGTATGAGCAGGGCCGCCTGGCGTCCTGGGGCGGCACCGGGCCACGGGCCCAAGCAGCAGGGCTGGTGTCCACCCTGTTTGGCAAGTGGGGCCAGTGAGGTCTCAGGAGGGGAGGTCGCCGGGCCTGCAGGCGGCTGGGCCGGGCATCCAGGCAGTGGCCTCTGAGGGCCCGGGCCGGCGGCTGACACTGGGAAAAAGAGCCTGGACAAGGAGGGTCTGGAGGCCAAGGTTACAGGCCCGGGCTTCAGAGGCCTTTCTTGCCCAGCCTTCTGTGGTTCCGGGGACATAGAGTCCCCACGTCCCCTAGAACCTCCAGCAGGGGTGGCGTTCCCCAGGCGGGGTGGGGGTCCAGCCCGGGGCCAGGGGTTCGCTGCCATCAGAGCCCCGGAGCCCTGGGTCACCCCCACCGCCACCCCGCCTGCCCGCAGGTGTGAGGAGGAAGATGTAGAGATGAGCGAGGACGCCTACACGGTGCTGACCCGCATCGGGCTGGAGACGTCGCTGCGCTATGCCATCCAGCTCATCACGGCCGCCAGCCTGGTGTGCCGGAAACGCAAGGTCAGCCGGCCGAGTAAGCGCGGGGGTGGGGGTGGGGCGGCCTGAGCCAGCGATCGGCCCCCTCGTCGCTCCCAGGGCTTCGAGCCGGTCGTTGCATTCAGTCCCAGCACGCCCATTTCAAAGGCAGGGGACTTGGGTCTGCCGGGTTTATACCTGTATCTCCTGGCCTGACACATAGGACGTGCTTAGTACATGTCTGGCAACCAGAAGTTAATGCTGTTCAGTCCATTTTACAGATGAAGAAACTGAGGACTGGAGGGGTTGGACCCACAGCGGGAGGTGGCCGAGGAGGGATGCGTGCTAACCCAGGCAGTCTGGCATCCCACATCCCCGCCTTGACCGGCCACCCGGCGGTGGAAGGGAGTAGGGGGGCACTGAAGTCTTGCCACCCCCTCTCAGGGCACAGAAGTCCAGGTAGATGACATTAAGCGAGTCTACTCGCTCTTTCTGGACGAGTCGCGCTCCACGCAGTACATGAAGGAGTACCAGGATGCCTTCCTCTTCAACGAGCTCAGTGAGTGTCCCCTGCTGCCCCGCCCCCGGGCCGCCCGGCCCCCTGGGCCACACTGACCGCAAGGCCTTCCTTCTCCCCACAGAAGGAGAAACCATGGACACCTCCTGAGCTGATGTGACCCTCGTCCCCCCTCCGCCCCCCTGCTCTGTTTTCTACTGGAGTTCTGACACTGTGACTTTGTATAAAATGGTTCCGATATTGGACCCATCCTGAGCCTTCGTGTGTGTGTATACACGTGTGTGTGTGTGTGTGTGTGTGTGTGCGCGCTTGTGTGTTCACTCCCGACAGGTTCCCTAAGCCCGACAAAAGACAACCTGAGTGCAGTTGGGGAAGCCTTTATTGGGAGGGGTGAAGAGCGGCTGCTGGCTCCAGGCATCGAGGTGGGGGACCCTTAGATGAACAGGAGCCCCGGGAGTGGGGGCCGGTCACAGGCCAAGGGTTGGGCCCTGGGACCCCCACAGTCGGAGCTGCTGAGGCGGCAGGGCCCGCAGTGACAGCTGAGGGCCACGGGGAAGGAGACCATGGGGTCCACACCTGGTGGGCATCCGGGGAGCCGGATGGAGGCAAAGCGCAGCTCCCGGTAGGTGCACACGGGCTGGGGCACTGGGGGCAGAGCCGCCGGCAGCACGCGCACCTGGAGGCAGGAGTGGGGGATGGGGGTCAGGCCCTCCCTTGAGCTCCCCCCCAACAGATCCCAGACTCTGGAGTCCAGCAGACCCTCTGCGCTCTCCTTCCCTTCCTCCCCCATGCCCAGCTCTGACTCCCAGTTCCCCTGCAGGCTGCCACGTCCCATCTTCTGTGGGCCTGGCCCTCAGTGATCAGCCCTGGAGCCGAGGTGGCAGCACCCATTCCCCCGCCCACTGCCCGCACCGCAGCTCACCATGCTGGGGCAGTAGCCGGCACAGATGGTGGTGGTGAAGGTGATGCAGACGGGGCACGCCTCGTTCTCAGCAGCCAGGGTGGCATTGATGGGCCGGCAGAGCGGCCGCAGCGGCCCCCTGGATGCCCACACCCCAGCCCCGTTCAGCAGCAGCCACAGCAGCAGCCCCTGGGACAAGGCCAGTATCTCAGGGCCTGCCTGACCCTGCTACCCAGAGCCCTTACCCTCCCATCCCTCACGATCAGTCAAGGACCCAGCTCCCCTGCCCAACAGCATCCATCCAGGGTCCATTCATCCCACTTGGATCCCCTGACCCAAATACTCAGGAACCCCAGATCCTCCCAGCCCTGCAGATTCCCATCCTCAGGCAAAGCCTGCTGCCCGTCCGCACCCTTCTAGAAGGAAGCCTCCCCCATCAGGTCACAGGACTCTCCCTCTCTGTGGCAGCTGTGGCCTGGATGGAATTGCTGGGTGCCAAGGGGACCCCACAGTCTTACCTGGAGCGTCTCCATTCTTGGTGCTTCCCCTGTGATGTTTTCCTGGTCTTATACTTGCAGGCTGTGGGGGCGGCAAGGCCACTGGGGGTGGCGGCCTGATGGGGTAACCTGGACACTAATCCTTCCGGGGGCGAGAAGCGGAAAAGGTCAGGGAAGTGTGCGGGAGTGGCCCCTACCCCCACTCCCTGAGTGGCTCCCACTTCTTGGCGTGCCCAAGGTGAAGCTGACTCCACCGACTCAATCCTCAGGTGCTATCAGGTGCCAGCGAAGTCCTATTGGGTCATACATAGGAAGTTGGTTGTGGGGGGCCCCTGGCCTTGACCCTGATGGTATAGCCCGGCCTCTGCCCATCAAGGTGGGAGACAGCGGAAGGCTGGAGCTCGTCCCTGCAATGGTGATGGGCTCAGACCTCAACCCCACTAAATTTGCCACAGACCTAAACCCATCCCTGTGCCACAGTTTCACCTCAGAGGGGGCGTGGCTTCAATGCTGGATTCTGTGCCCAGAGGCGGTGTCCCACCTGTAGGCAGACTTGCCATCCCTCCACAAGGGATTCAGTGGGGGCCCCATCTCCTGCACACTCGGACCCCCAGAGCTGAACCGAGCATTGAGCATGGTTAAGGCTATTTTAACTCTGTCGTTGACTAAGGTAAACTCCGCCCCCTCTGTCGCAGAGGGTGTGCCCCGCCCGTGAGCCCACCGCCCCAAAGTATATTTTCCAGCCTCAGCACCCATCCTCGTCCCCGACCCTGTCACCCTCCTCAGTCTGGTGTGAGATTCGTCTCGCTCACGCCTCGTGGGCGGGTCCTGGTTTGATAGGCGGGTTTCCCGGCCTTAGCCCCACCCGGCGCGCCCCCAGCCACAGTCTTCCAGGCCGGGCTCCGTCCCCGCCCGGGGGGCGTGTTCTGGGCGGGGCTGGCGCTGCCGGCTCAGATTGGGGTTGGCTTCTGGCTGCCGTAGCAGGAGTTCTCCGTGCGGTAGGCCAGTGGCACGCTGTAGATGCCCGACACCGGCTTCCAGTGGGGGCCGACCCAGGGCAGCTGCAGCGGACAGAAACGGTCGAGCCGGAGGAGTGGGTGCAGCGGGGGTCTGTAGGACTCCTGAGCCAGAGACAACGCCCCACGGTGCGGCACGGCCAGCGTCACCGGGTGGACGTGGGGCACGCGGATCCCTGGAGGCCGAGAGGCGCGCGGACAGGGCGGCCTCTGTGGGTCCTGGCCCCAGACCTGAGGCGTATTCTGAAAGCTCCAGGAGGTCAGCGAGTCCTTGCGGGGATATCCAGACAACTCCTTCCTGTTGGTGGCAAAGGCAGGAGAGGGAAGACACAGTTAGATCCTAGGGACAAGGCTGAGGTTCAGACGTTGGCTCCTGAGGAACCTGTAGGTCCGAACTCCTGCGTTTCGAGGCAAGGATACCATTTGTAGGAGTCAGGGACCCCTTAGGACGGATGGGGTTTGAGGACGCCTAGCCTCGATTCCTGGGCCCTCGAGGACCTTTTAAGGGCCGGAAATCTAGAATTTTCGAATCATTGAGAAAGAGTATCTGGGAACCAAAGTAGGCCCCGCCCTAGACCCTTGGAGCCCCGTCCCCGGTCCAGAGCTCCTTCTAGGACAAGCCGAAAGTTTCTTGTTCCTGAGAGTTGATTGACACTAAGAATACCTGGGCGCTAAAAGAGGCAGGGGCTGGGGTCTGAGCTTTTCTGGTTCTTGGGCGTGCAGGAGCTGAAGGCTGAGGTTACTGAGTCGGACAGGGGGAGCCGACACCGGGGCTAGGTGTTTTGGCGGCGGTGCCGAGAGAGGACCCCAGACTCACTTCGGGTAGGCCCGGAAGTCCTTGGCCGAGGTGGTCAGATAGAGCTGATGGCGGTCCAGGACGCCCTGGTCAGATACTGTAAAAGGCCAGCCGCACAGCTCGGGGTTCTTTGTCCAGGGGATTAAAGCCTGAGGAGGATCGGGGGAGGAGGGATGGAGCAAGAAGGTGTCATATCCATCCCAAGCCCGGGGTCCCAGGCTCAGGATCCCTCTTCCCTGGATGAATACGAATCCTTCCTGACCAATCGCAAGCCAGAGCACTTCATCTTCTCTCCCTCAAATCAGAACCCTTATTAGGGTTACTCCAAAATGTAAACACCGGTCGCGGACACAAAGCCCAGCCCCGCTGCCACCAAAAAAAAAAAAAGAAAGAAAAAACTTTCCCAGCCCGGCTCCGCCCCCAGACTCGGCTCTCACGTCCCTCCCCTGGAATTCAGCCGATATTAGGATCGAGGTACCTCCTGACTTCATCCTCTCCACGAAACCCTAGCCCCGCCTCCCGACCCGATCTGGTCTCAGAATATTCTAGGCCCGACCCCACGTACCTTCCGCTACCTTGCTCTAATCCCCACCTCCGAACCCCCTCCCAGCCCCGCCCCGGGATTGGCTAGTCTGGGCCCCAGCCTCAGAGCTGGGATTTCGTCGTCAGTCCCCTCCTCCTTCTGGCCCCACCTCAGAAAGTCCAGGCTCTGTAACCTGATTCCATTCCAGACCGTTTAACCCCGACCCCTAACTCGAGAGTTCCCCGCCCCGGGGGTCTCCGGGTCTGGTCCCAGGCTTCAGAGCCCCTCCGGGCACGTCTCAGGCGCTACAAGCGCTGTCCGGAAGGTGGCAGCGGGTCCTCTCCGCTACCTGGGAGGGGCCTCCGCGGTGGTGGTCCGCAAGGTCCAGGGGCTGCCGGTCCAGGCCCGGGCGGCCGGCGTACTGCGCCCGAGTCTCGCTGCACTGGCGCTCTGCGATCGGCGGGAGGCGCCAGCCGTGGTGTCTGAGCTGCGGGAAGGCGACGCGGGGACCCAACGTGAGGGTGCCGGGTGCGCCAGCGCGATGCCCGTCCCTGCCCCCGGCGGACCTCTGCATCCCAGAACTTCACCTTTTCTCCTAAATCCTTGATCCCCAAAGTCCGCCTGGTGTCCGAAGGCTCTGGGGCCCTGGGCTGTGCGTAGGGCCCGCCGTGCGTCTTAGGCACGGAAGCCGAGCCAGAGGTTGTGTCCCATCTGCTGATGACCTCGTCAAAATCCCAGATGTGTAAACCCTGCTTTGCGGCCGGGGGCAGGGGCTCCGCGACCGTGGACTGGGGGGGGGGGGGGGGGGAAGGACGTCAGCTCGAAGGATTCAAGTCTGGCCCGCAAGTCCTGATCTCTCCCAGGTCGGTCCTCAACCTTTTCCTCCCTCCAGTTCCAGGCATCCACGTTCGCTGGCCCCTCCTCTCTCAGACCCAGGACTCTGGGACACCCCTCCTTCCGTCAGAGAGGAGTCCAAGCCCCCAAGTCCATTTTCTCTCAGCAGGTGTCTGGATCCCCAGGCCTCTCCTTCAGACATAGGAGTCTGGGCCCCCAGTCTCGTCTGGCCAGGCACCTAGGGTCCTCTTACCTGCACAGTGGGCGGAGGAAAGGGAACAGATGGGATAAAGTGGTGGGCGACACCACTGCTGGTGAGATGCCATTTGGGCCCGGATCCAGGCACCTCGGTCCCAGAGATTGGGGGCCATGGGGGACCATAGCGCTGAGCTAGGGTGGGCCCAGCCATGGTCCCACCCCTGCGGTGCAGCCCAGCGGGAGCAGGCTTGTTGTCTCGTTGCCCCAGGTGACAGACCCCGCCCACCCTGAACCCAGCCAATGGAAGGCCTGCAGGTGTGTGGATGGTTGGATAGAATGTGAAGGAGACCCAGGCACAGAGTGACAGGGACTTTGAGAGAAGGGGCACAGAAACGCAAGAGAAATGGAAGAGGGAGTCCCAGAGAGAGGGATGGCCCGAAAAGGGGGCGGAGAGGAAGGGGAAATGGAAGCTCAAAGTTTTAGAGAATTTTAGAGACACAGAGACCCCGGGTTGGGGGAGACAGAGACCACCCACCGCATCAGGGAGCCCATGAGAAACACCCCCCCTTTCCTACAGAGTCCCAGCTCTCTCAGCCCCCTCCTCCCTCTGCAGGGCCTGCCTACCTCAGGGGTAACGATTTCCAGACTTCCCACGGCTCTCCCTCCCTCCCCGCCTCTGCTGAAGGAGTGAGCCCGGGCTTTGGCTTTGTGCGTCCTGCCTGCCTTTGATTTGGTTGAAAACTTCCACCTGGTTATGGGGGTGGGTGAAGAGGGAGAGACCCACAGACAAATGCACAGGGAAATACTTAGCAAAAAAGAGAGGGGAGGGGGTGTGGAAAGAGCTTTGAAGAGAAAGAAATACATTCAAGACTGGATGAGAGGCAGTGAATGAGAAACAGAGGTAAAGATCTACTGACCCAGAGACAAGAGCCAGGAAGACAGAAAGAGAGGGAGGTGGCAAAAAAATAAGAGGGTGGGGAACCACAGATCTAGAAACACAGATGTAGAAACAGAGGCAGCCAGACCCCGCCTGGCCCTGCCACCCCTACCCTCCCCAGGGGCCCAGTCTGTGTTGGTGAGGGATGGGAATGTCTGTGGCCCTAGCCCAAAGCTGATCCGAAAAAAATGTGTGTGTGTGTTTGTGTGTGTGTGTAACATATGGACTGATGATATACGAAAGGTAATCCCGAATGTATGGGGTCTACCCCTGAGTTCCCTTGTCACTTCCTCACTTTAAAGGCCACTTCATCAAGGCCTCTGCCTCGTCGGCTCCCATTATTTCAACCCCATTGACCCATTCTTCAGATGGGGAAAACTGAGGCTGCCTTCTGCAGCCTGGCCCAGAGTTCCACTGACCCCACTTCTTCTGGATGTTCCTGGCCCACTCACAGCCTCTCACTGTCCACGTGACCCCAGATTCTAGCCAGGAGTCAGGTCAATTGGTCAGAACTTCATGCCATACTCGAGCTGGACGATTCTAAAGTCTATTTCTTTCCCGATATGAGTACACGATTGGGACAGAAAAGGGAGTAGAAACCTGACTCCAACTCCCCAACAGAGCCAATCTCTCTACCTTCCTGACCTCCGATCAACCTTGTTTTTGCTCCGACTGTGATGAGTGGCTCACTACCTCAAAAAAGAACATTCAACACCAACACTTGCCCCTCTGATCAAGTAAGATTTCTCTTTCAAACCCGAGGTCCCAGCTAGTTGCTTATGTGTTCCAGTTTTCACGCTCCCCCACCCACTTCTTGACAGATCACTTCCTTGTCACTCTCCCGAGAGTGGGCAAGATGTCCTTTGAGTTCAAGGGGTTAACAACTGGGAAGCCAAGGGCCTCTGATGGTCAGATCCACTAGAGTTGATCTGACAAATTGTGTATTAGCACTGATAAACAGTAGACACTCAGAAAACTTGGGCTATTATCATCATCATCATTACCCTCAAGTTCATCCAGGAGAACTCCTATTCATCCTTCAAAACCCCATTTGGTTTCACCACCTGTCTTGCATGGATTGAGCTCTCGAAATCAGAAAGCTGTGATTTTGTGACCATTTCACAAGTTCCCAAACCAAAGCCCTGAACGGCCAGGCCACCCCTGAGGTCCCTCAGCATCCGGCGGTCTTCTTCCTCTGCCTGCCCAGTTCCTGGGCATGGGCCTCAGGCCCGGCCAGTCCGGCTGAGGAGCGTGCAGACGCAGGCAGTGTCAATTCGAATCCATCGCCACCCTACCCGTCCCTGGGCATCAGCGGTCAGCGCCCGCACGTAGGACTGCTTGGCTTTACACTCGGATACCCAGTGCCTCCGGTCCACACCCCGGCAGCCCCCTCCTCCCCCACCAGGGCCACCTTCCTCCGTGCTGTCGGCCTTGCAGCGAGTCTCAAAGAAGTACTGACGGAGGGGACTGCCGCCGGCCGCAGGAACCTCGCCCAGCACCTCCACCTCACGCCCACGCAGGTCCACTGCCGTCCGGCGGTCTGTCACCCAGCCGCTGACCGCGTCACACACAGCCAGCTCTCCCCGGCGGCTCGCTGGCGCTGTCTCACTTGCCCCTCGCCGGCTGCGGTTGGCGGGGCGGCCAGCCGGCTCCCCAAAAGCCCCGGCCTCCAGCAGGAACAGCAGAGGGGGCCCGGCGGGGGTGCCCCTAGACAGGACTACTCGGGGGGACAGGAGGTCCCACTCAGGGGCCAGAAATGGGGGCAGTGGTAAGGGTGGGGGATGGGGCTCCATTGGAGCACTGGGGAGGAGGAAGAGGAGGAGGATGGGGAGGGAGCAGGAGGGGCTTGGGGGCATCTCGCTGAGCACCTGAAGATGGAGAGGAGAGCTGCGTTAGAGAGGAGGGTAAAAACTTCAGGGGAGGGGGAGGGGGACGGAAGTTGGGAACTCCAGGAGGGTACTGAATGCCAGAACCACAGGGAGGCCCTTGTTCTAGAACCTTAGGAGGGGGGCCTTATACTCTAGGACTTAGATAATGCCCCACTTCTAGATTAATCACAAGTATTCTACTGCTATTGCTACTAATAGCCAAGAAATCAACAAATGGAGAAAATCAGGTTCAGAGAGGTGAGTGACTTATACCAGGTCACACAGCCAGCAAATACGAGAAGTAGGACTTGAGCCCCGTCCGAGCGACTCCGTTCTGCCTCCTACCCCTACAACCCTGAAGAACCCTAAGTCCTGCCTAGAGGAGGTTTGAGGTCCCAAAATTCTGAGAAGGGCCATGTTCTGGAATCCCAGCAAGATCCAAGTTCAGCTCAAAACTGCCATTGAGAGGGTAAGACAGTTCCTCTGTTATGTGGGGCCTCAGTTTCCCTGTCCAAGAAATTGGCCAGGGGCTGGGAGATACCAGTGAGGTGCATACTGCAGTTTTTCTGCAATATTCTGGAAGTCTATGGTTCTGGGAAAGAGTGGTGTGGAGGGAACTGGGAAGAAGCAGGTGGTTACCAGACCTGTCAGCACCTCCTCCACCTCCAGGCTCCAGGGCTAGGGGCCCCCAGGCTCTGGGGGGCCCCAGTGGGGGACACAGGCGGCCCCCTCCTTCTTGACATCTCAGGAGAGGGTAGGGGCAGCCACCTAGGGGACGAAGGGAACAGGCAAGTTATACGGGCAAGTGGGGGAGGGGACGCGAACACGCCCCTTCTCAGTGCTCCTCTCCAAGTGTAGGGTACCCAAGAGTCAAAGCCGCGCCCCCTTCCCAGAGGCCCCTTCCCTGACCAGGTGATGGCTCCTGGCTGGGATGGGAAGCAGATGGGGGAGGTGTGGGGTGGGGAGAGGAGGGGGGTTGAGGAGGGACGGGAAGGGGGTTGGGGAGGGATGGGAGGGGTAGAAGAGGCTGGAAAAGATTACATCCTCCACGGCCCATTCATCTCCCAGACAGGGCAGGGGCGGTGCCGGTCTGGACACCCGGGTCCCTGAGGGCCCACACTCAAGAAGAGCCCTGAGTCCCTGAGGCTGCTTCCTGGAATGTTCTATCCTCACAGGACAGGCCAGGGCCCGTCCAAGACTTCTATTGCACATACCTGGAGTGGCTGCCTGCCTTGGATCGGAGATGGGGAAATGGAAAAAGGGGTGTGAAGGGACCCAACCACGCTGATCCGATCTGGACCAGCAGTGTCGATACCCAGCTACCTCCTCCCTCAGACCAGAAGTCCTAGTTATCAGCTCCCACCTCCCTCAGACCCAGGAGCCCTGCTTCCCAGCTGCCTCCTCTTTCAGGAGCCCCGATCCCCAGCTCCCTCGCTCCCATGCTGGAGGAGTCCGGGCCCCCCCCCCCCCCCCCCCCCCCCCCCCCCCCCCCCCCCCCCCCCCCCCCCCCCCCCCCCCCCCCCCCCCCCCCCCCCGCGCCCTCCATCGTCCGATCAAGGAGTCCAGACCCCCAGCGCCCTCCTCCCTCGGACCTTGGAGCCCGGAGTTCTGAAGTTTAGGACCCTCCTCCCCAGGTACCCAAAAGTACGTACTCCCGGGCCCCTCCTCCCAAAGAAGATTTAGGCTGGGGGGTCCGGTCTCCTGAGACCCCAACGGGGGTAACTCGCTGCAGAGGTGCAGCACTTCCCTCCTGCCTCAGTTTCCTCCGCCAAGCCCCGCCCCCGCAGGCCCCGCCCCCGTCCCTCCCTACCCGGGGGCAGGGCGACCCGGACGCCGGAATCCCGGGGGAGGAGGCGCAGAGGCTCTTACCTGGGGCGCCCTCTTCGGCTCCTCGGCTGCCCCCGGCGCCGCGCGGCTCCTCCTCCCGCTCGCTGGCTGCAGGGACGCCCGCTGCCCGCCGGCTCCGCGCCGCACACGCTCCCGAGGGCCCGGACGGAGGCGGGGCGGGGCGGCGCCCGACGGCGGGGGAGGGGCCGGGGGATCCCGCCTTCCACACGCGTGCCGGGACCTCGGAAGCCCGGCCTGGCTCGCTCGGCTCTTGGCCCGCCTAGGCCCCGGGAGGCCAGGCGCCAGCCCCCCTCTCCTTCCGTCCCAGCAGCCGGGACCCCCAGCCCCTTCCTCCCTCAGACCCAGGAGTCCGGACCCCCAGCCCCCTCCTCCCTCAGACCCAGGGGTCCTGGCCCCCAGCCCCCTCCTCCCTCAGACCCAGGGGTCCTGGCCCCCAGCCCCCTCCTCCCTCAGACCCAGGGGTCCTGGCCCCCAGCCCCCTCCTCCCTCAGACCCAGGGGTCCTGAGCCCCAGCCCTCTCCTCCCTCAGACCCAGGAGTCTGGACCCCTAGTCTTTCCTCCTTCAGACCCAGGAGTCCTCACTCCCAGCCCCTCCCTCCTCAGACCCAAGACTCCTGACCAGCAGCTCCCTCCTTGCTTAGAGCCAGGCGTCTGGGCCTGAGATTCCCTTGGGTTGTTTTGCCAATTAAGTGTCAATCCCTGGGCAGATTCCCACCCTCTGCTCTCATCCCCTTTCCCAGGAGCTCTAGGACAGACATTAACCAGCTGGACTTGGGCAGCGATAAGGCCCGAGGCCCAGGGAGACAGTGGATATGGGGGGGGGGGGGCTCTCCCACAGAGTCCTGTCTGCTGGAATTTCCTGGGTGGGGACTGGGGAGAGGGTATGTCGTGAGCTCAGATAGGAGAAATTCAAGGTATTCTAGGGCACGGAGACAGACAAGGGTATGATTTGGGAACATGATGACCTGCTCAGAGAAAGAAAATGAGTAGTGACAGACAAAGGGAGACAGGGGAA
>PJEM01020020.1:0-14469 GCA_004023845.1 Helogale parvula
CATGATAGATATTTCTCCATCCCTTTACTTTCAACCTGAAGGTGTCTTCCGGTCAAAAATGAGTCTCTTGTAGACAACAAATAGATGGGTTTTGTTTTTTTATCCATTCTGCTACCCTGTGTCGTTTGGTTGGAGCATTCAGTCCATTTACATTCAGTGTTATTATTGAGAAATGTGGGTTTAGGGTCATTGTGTTCTCCCTAGAATTCATGTTTATAGTGGCGTCTCTTGTACTTTGTATTCTTTGCAACATTTCCCTTATAGAGTCCCTCTTAGGATTTCCTGTAGGGCTGGTTTGGTGGTCATGAATTCTCTAAATTTTTGTTTATTTGGGTACACTTTTATTTCTCCTTCTATTTTGAATGACAGGCTTGCTGGATAAAGGATTCATGGCTGCATGTTTTTTCTGTTCATCACATTGAAGATTTCCTGCCATTCCTTCCTGGCCTGCCAGGTTTCATTAGTAGGTCTGTAACCACTCTGATAGGTTTCCCTTTGTATGTGAGGGTCCTTTTCTCCCTAGCTGCTTTCAGAATTCTCTCTTTATCTTTATATTTTGCCAGTTTCACTATGATATGTCGTGCTGAAGGCCGATTCATGTTACATCTTAAGGGGGTTCTTTGTGCCTCTTTAATTTGAATGTCTATTTCTTTTCCCAGATTTGGGAAATTCTCAGTTATAATTTGGTCTAGTATCCCTTCAGGCCCTTTCTTTCTCTCTTCCTCTTCAGGAATTCCTGTGATACGGATGTTGTTCTGCTTGATTGTGTCACTCAGGTCTCAAATTCTCCTTTCCTGCTCCTGGATTAATTTCTCTCTCTTTTTTTCAGCTTCCTCTTTTGCTAGAACTATATCTTCTAATTCATCTATTCTTCTCTCTGCCTCGTCAATCCTTGAGGTGGCTGCCTCCAGTTTGTTATTCACCTCACCTATAGCCTTTTTTAACTCATCATAGTGCCTAGTCATTGTCTCAGTTGATTCTTTGATGCTTTTCTCAACCCCAGCGATTAATTTTATGACAAGCTTTTTAAATCCATGATCCGGTATGTTGTCTAGATCTGCCTTGAGCAGTTCTGTGGCTGTGACTTCCTCTTGGAGGTTCTTCAGGGGAGAGTTCCTTCGTTTTGTCATTTTTGCTCGTTTTCTGTCTCTTGTCACCTTTAGAAAGCTCGTTGTGCACTGTACACCTGTTAATATTTCTCTGTTAAAGGAGGCTCATTGACTGTCCAGGCCCTGTCATTTCAGGAAATATTCTTTTAATGGTGTCTCTCAGTTTCTCTTGTTGTGCCTTTGAATATTTTATTTCCCTACTCAGCGGAATTTGGGACTCGCTGTCATGCACACTTTGGCTTGTTTCTTGGTGTAGCCCTAAGAAGGAAAACAGACAGACACACACAGAGGGAACAGTAACACACAAACGCACAGACGAATCAAAGAAACAAACACATTAACAGGGGGAAAGAAAATAGAGAGAATGGAGAGGAAAGAGAAGAAAAGAGGAGAAGAAGAAAAGAAAAAGAAAAACGAAAAAAAGTAAAAAAAAAATTAAAGGGGGTCAGAGACAACAAAGGACAGTGGACAGTCTAAAAGTGTATGACCAGTTGAGGGGAGAGGTAGGGATGAGATATATTCTCCTCTATAAAGAAGAAAAGAAGAAAAAAAAAAGGGAAAAAGGAGAAAGGAAAATAAGGAGTAAAAATTTTAAAACATTTAAGTAAAAAAAAAGTAATAAGAATAAAAAATACGTACAGAAAAAAGTGAATAGAAAAAAATGGAGAAAATAAAGAAAAAAATTATTTAAAAAATGCAAAAACAACAACAACAACAACTAAAAAAACAAAAACAAAACCAAAAATGGCCCCTCCCCCTTTTGGATAGGCGTGGTTTGATGTGGTAGGTCTTGGAGGCTGCTCTCAGAGGCTCCGCCTTGGTGTCTGCAGAGATTAGATAGGCAGGCGTCACGCCAAGCTTTGCTGAACTATGAAATGTAGGCCACTCTAATGAGTCCGATCTCCTTTTGCCACGGTTGAGCCAAGTTGTATTTTCAAGGCCCGCCTCTGTTCAAAGTTCAAGTCCATGCACTTTTTATGCTACCACAGGTGGGATATTTTTGTTTTGGTTGCTGGCTTCTTAGGGGGACGAATCAATTTGTCTTGGCTCTGGCTGGGATTTCGGCTGCCCCTGCCTGGGGCGAGATGCACAGCAGGAGGTGATGTGCGTGTGCACAGTGTGCACCTTCGCAGACCCAACCCCCGGCGGGGATTGCATTATGGTTGGGGGAGGAATGAGGGTGTAGCTGTTGCCCGAGGCGGCGCAGGGAGCTGCTGGAAATGAGCTGGGAGCTCCTGCCACCTGCGCAGGCACCCAGGTCTCCACCGCCACCAACTCTCTGCAGGGATCGTGCAGAGGTGGGGGCTATCTTTTTCCCCTGTTGGCACCCAGGATTTAGGGTTTGCGCGGCCAATGCTGGGGGCGAGATGCGCCGCGGAAATGAGGTGCGTGCTCCCACTCCCAAAACCGAGGTCGAAGTGAGCACCCCTGATACCGCCGCTGCAGTGGTGGCTGACTCCTTGCCAAGATGGTGCTGGGCTGGAAGCTGTTCCTTCCCTTGCGCCAACTGGGTTCGGGATTTAGGCTACCCAGCAGTTATCTATGGAGTGAGCTTCTCCAAGGGCAGTTAAGCGCTCTTTACCTCTTTCCCAGAGACAGTATATGAGCGTGTTCAGTCTCTCTGTCTCTTCCTTTTGTCTCTCGGGCTCTGCGCGCTTGCCCCGCGTTGGGCTGGGGCTGCCACCTCCCCTGCCCGTCTCGGGCTGGCCCGTTTTCCAATCTCCCCAGTTCGCACTCACTCACTCAGGTATCCTTCAGGTTCTCTTCCTTCTGGAGTCCGTATTTTCTCCTTCCGCTCTTGCAGATGAGAGCAATGTCCTTCTCAGTTTGATCGATGGGGCAGACGAAGTTTACAGAGCTCCCTTCCTCTCCGCCATCTTGGCTCCTCCCCCTGGCATGCAGACCTTGAGATGAGACTTTTCTGTTGTGCAAACCCTTCCCCCTTCGTGGGGCTTTGTCATGGCCGCCCTAGGACGCTGCTACATGCATACACACGTGCACACGAAATACACACCTGCGGACTAAACAGGGAAAATAGAAGACTCACAGCAAGCAAGTGACCCTACCTCTCAGACACGGGACGCTCTTTGGCTATTCCCTTCCTCGTTTGCCCACCTGTGTGGATTTCAAGCTGTGTTCCCACGGCTCTTTCCTTCCCAGTATTATCGTTGTGTCACTGCAATATTCAAAATATCCCTGGGTCACTAAAGGTTCCTCGAAATGCTTCTGCATAGTCCGTCAAGAAGCTAACTGATTTTCGTTAGATTGCTTCCAATTGTTTGCAGTTCATAAGTCATTTCCTCTCTGTCTGAGTATTTCCTTGGGAACATTTCTAGAAGTAAGTCAGGTCTGACGCAACCACCACACAGGGCTTCTGCAGAGAGGCACTTCCAGCATCCTGAACTCCCCCTGTGTAATGCAATGGCCCAAGGTTTGAGGACGGTGGCCTCTTCTGTTTGAACCCCCCTCCTGTGTTACAAAAGACATTTCCTTTGCAGTAGCTACAGGACTGGGCTCACAGCTCTGAGCAGACAGAGGGATCAGGGCAAGTGTGGGGTGGTGACTTGTCACTCTCTGGCCAGCAGGGGGCAACATGGCATGCACCTGCGGCCTCCTCTGCCAGAGAAAGGACGGTGGGCAGGGTCCCCTGGACCTGTGCCCATGGTCTTTTACTGAGAAAGTTCATGCGATTACGTAGGGCCTTATCGCTGCTAGCTTGTGGAGGCCTCCACTGATGGTCTGGAGGGGTCTCAGGGGCGTGCAAGGATTTAAACCTGTTTTCTAAAAAGGATTGATTCTCTGCTTCAAAGTGAGCCGTGGCCAAATCATAGAAACACATGGAGGAGCGGTCATGGAAAGACACCAGCGGATTTGAAAGAAGAAGGAAGCCAGGAGTGCTTCCACCAGCCCGGGCCATGCGTCTGGGAGAATTAAGGGACGTGTGAAAAGTTATAAATTAGACATTAATAAGGTGTGTGCGCGTCTCTTTAAAGACTAAGCTCTAAGAGTCGCACCATGTAGTCGCGAGAAGGTGGCCAGTGGGGAAGGAAGCCAAAGACCACGACTGCCCTTTCCTCTGCTGGGCACCCTAGAAACCTCTCTGGGTTTGGCTGCTGACTTTGATTTGCTTCTATTTTGTTTGGGTGCTTTGAATCCATCAGGTCAGTGTGCAGAGGCTGGCTCTGGAAGGTGCTCTGCTCTCCTGGCACTTCCCTGCAGGGTTTGCGGGGAGCCCCGAGGCTCAGCTGGTCAGAACGGAGGACCCACCCCCATGAGGAAGTATCCCCCGGGCACAAAGGCGCAAATGTCAGACCCCAGGTCTAGAGAGTTAAAAAATAAAATAAAATTCCTGCCCACCTTGAGGAACGATGTCTCAGTAGTGGTCTTTGCCTCGCCCTTCGCCTCGTTTTCCTTTCCGGCTTTCCCTCCCCTCAGGGCCGCCCGCGCTGGGGTCCAGGGGAGCCCCCTCCCGAGGGTTCGGGATCCGCTTCCTCCTGCCCAGCACCCTCCTCCCTCCTGGCGCGGGTTACATCTCTAAGACTCGTGGTTTACTGCACTGTGATTTATATCACCTCGATCGTTCAGTTGCCTCTAACTGTTCTGAGTGGGGGAGGGGGGTGCCGTAAATTGCTTGCATCGTAGGACGAGCACCGTTGTTGGACAGGCAGAGACAGCGAGCTCCGCCCTGAGCTACCGGCCAGTGGAGACACATCAGGATCTGGTGCCAAAAGGTCTCGGTGGAAGGCGGGAGGCGCGGCAGGACACGGGCCAGAGAGGCGGCTGCCTTGCATTGGCCCCTCGGAACCCCGGAGGCAGCCCCCGCCCGGCTCCGTCACACCGGTCCCGCACAGACCCGCTGATGCTCTGCACCGAAGGCGGCTCGCCTCAGGTGAGGACGGAGGGGACTGTCTCTGATCCCAGTTCGCTGGACCCTGAGGGAAGCCGGGCAGGCCTCACGCTGGGCTCAGAGCTGTGACTTCCAGAAGAGGGAGCTCTACCCAGTGCCTTGACTTCGGGCTGTGCTGGCGGGGACCCAGCTGCCTCCTCACCACCTCCACTTGCACAGACCCAGAGATGCAGGGGCTGACGCCAGGAAGCCCCCTGCCCAGGAAATTGGGGTGGGGGGCAGTGGAAATCCTGAAGCCCACCCCTTGTCTCTTGGAAACACCTGCTCTGTCCTCCCGATGATATTCGATATTCCGAAGGGGTGTGAAAAATTCCCTGCCCTTGTCTTGAGGACGCAGCCGCGAAAGAGGTGTTTTCTTTTCTTCTTCTTTTTTTTTAAGCAAAACAGGTCTCCGCTAAACGCCCTGGATCCTGTTCCTGGAGTGCTAGCCCTCCTGTGCGTGCAGGAGCATTCCGTCCTGGTGACGGGACCCCACGCACAGGGCACAGGCGGGAAGAGCCTGGGCATCGGGCAGAGATGAGGCAGGGGCACCGTGCCCCACCCCCTGGCGGCCCCAGGACCCGGGCCATCCAGCGGGGCGGGGCTCAGCCTCTAGGCGGGTGTTCATGCTTCCGGGTTCAGAATGCAACCTCCATAAACAGAGGCAGGGCCTCGCAGACTCCTGTCCTCTGCCGTCTGCCAGAAAGCCTAGCTGCCAAGACTCAGGAGTACGTGCCTGCCTCCAGCAGCTCTAGCAGGTGGCCTGGCCTGGCCGGGGCTTTGATCTCGGAGCTGGAGAGCAGTGTGGGAAGCTCGCTCCAGCTTAGGCCTGGGAGCAAGCCCGGGCATCCCAGCTTGCTCCCTCCCCTGCAGCTCTCCCTGGAGGGGCTGTGAGGCCAGCCCGAGGCCCCCAGGATGAAATGCCAACCTCGTGGGGGAGGCTGCAGCTGTCCAGGAGCAAGCCGTGTCCCAGCCTCCCGCAGGGATGCCCTGAGGGGGCCATGCATTCCCACGAGGTCCTAGAACACAAGCTCCGGCTCCCAGTCACCTGCTCTAGGTCAGCCCACGCCTCCTAGTGACTCACGCAATCCCCCGTCGACCAAATGCACCGGGTCCTCACACCCTGGCAATGGGCTTCATTCAGGGACAGATGGTGCCATCGGTCCGAGCCTCTGGCTGGGTCACGACTCTGAGCCTCGCCCGGAAGACACGTGGGAAACGGAGCCGCAGAGGCGGGACTTTCCTGCTCTGGGGTTGGTACATGAGAGTCAGAGACAAAGTGCTTGGGAATGGAATGTTTTAAAGATTTTATCTATTTATTTTTAAGCTTATTTATTTATTTTGAGAGAGAGGGAGAGAGAGAAAGGGAGAATCCCAAGCATACTGTCAGCGCAGAGCCCGATGTGGGGCTTGAACTCATGAACTGATCATGACCTGAGAGGAAACCACGAGTTGGATGCTAAGCCGGCTGAGCCGCCCAGGGCCCCCTAAGGTTTTATTTCTAGGTTGCTGATAACATTGAGCAGAAGGCATAGGAATTTCCGGGTACCCTGTGCCCCCGCACCTGCACAGAGCCCCTACTATCAACATCACACACTCAGTGGTGCATTTTCACCAAGGATGTCCCCACGCTGACACACGGAGATCACCCGGAGCCCGTAGTTGGTACCACGCGGTGGCCCCTGGGCTCGGACGGGCATGCGATCACACTGCACCACTCGAGTGTCATACCAAGGGTTTTCACTGCTCAGAAACGCCTCTGTGCTCTGCTCTGCAGTCTTCCCCACCCTCCACCCCTGGCAGCCCCCGACCATTTGCCTGTCTCCGTGGTTTGGCTTTTCCCGTAACGTCCTTTGTGTGGAATCCCACAGCCGGCCGCCATGTCAGAGTGGCTTCTTTCGCTCAGTGATATGCATGCAAGGCCCCCTTGTCTTTTCCTGACCTCAGAGCTCTTTGCCTCTTAGCACCGAATGCTATCCCACTGACTGCAGGGACCTCAGTTTGTCTATCCATCCACCCACCGGAAGGGCAGCTCGCTCAGTCCAAGTTTGGGCAGTTGCGCATCCATCGGCTAATAACACACACCCTTGTGCGGGTTTTCATGGGGACCTAAGTCTTCAGCCCCTTCTGACTCTGGATCATCCGGTAAGAGTGTGCGCAGTTCTGGAAGGAACTGCCGGAGTGACGGCACCGTTCTGCTTCCCCCCATCTTGGAGGGAGCCCTTCCGCGGCTCTGAGCCCCGGCCAGCATCCGTTTCCTCTGCGGTCTGGATTCAGGCCATGCTGGTCGGTGTGTCGTGGCATCCAGAGTGTGGTTCTGACCTGCTTTGCCCTGACTGCACACGGGCTGGAGGAGAGTGGAGAGCTGGTCAGCCCGTATCCGGGGTCGGCACAGGCATCAGAAAAATCAGTCCTTCGGTACGCATTTGTTGATGCCATTCTCGGTTCTGTTTAAGTAGCTTATGCACATAGGTTTCTTTTTAATTGTTTTCTTAATGTTTATTTATTTTTGAGAGACACAGAGAGACAGAGCATGAGCAGGGGAGGAACAGAGAGAGAGAGAGATGCTTAACTGACTGAGCCCCCTAGGCGCCCCATGAACATATGTTAGATAGACTACTTGATCTGTACAAAATACATTTTTATAAACACAAAGAATTAAAAATTTAGAAACCAGAGACGTACTCCTTCAATAAAAGATCAGAATAGAACTTTGCGTTATACATTTTCTTTTTTTTCTTTTTGTTTATTTCTTTTGAGAGAGAGACAGTATGAGTGGGGGAGGGGCAGAAAGAGAGGGAGAGAGAGAATCCCAAGCAGGCTCCGCACTGTCAGCACAGAGCCCAACATGGGACTTGAACCCACGAACCATGAGATCATGACCTGAGCCGAAACCAGGAATCAACACTCCACTGACTGAGCCCCCTGGGCGCCCCTGCCTTATACATTTCCTTAAACATGTTTTGAAAAAACTACCCCTGGGCATTCTGGAAAGTGTTCCAAAACCCGTATTGTGGTCTGAATAGTGCCACATAGAAAATAGAAGTAAATATTTATGGAAACACGAATCGAAGGATGCTTCTGCGGGGAGGGGGGAACAGAGGCGCCCCTGGGCGTGTGGGAGAGGCTCGCGGCCCTGCGGGGCATCATGCCCCCAGCACCCCTGCCCCTCGCTGCAGCGGTCAGGTGGCTTTTCCTTCCTGAAGGCTAGGCAGACTGATCTTGGGGAGGCTGGTAATCATACATTTTGCCTCGTGAGAAAGTGTAGGGCAGTGGTTAAGGGGAATGACTTCACTGTCAGATTATCTGTAAGATCCTCAAAGAGACGACAGAGTAACAAGACTCCAGTCCCCTAGAGCAAGCTGCTCACTAGGTACGCGTGAAACAGACTGTATTCAATCGTTTAAGACTTTGTAATTGTTGGGGCGCTGGGTGGCTCAGACGGTGACCCATCCGACTTCGGCTCAGGTCAGGGTCTCACGGTTCATGAGTTCGAGCCCCGCGTCGGGCTCTGTGCTGACAGCTCGGAGCCTGGAACCTGCTTCAGATTCTTCGTCTCTCTCTCTCTGTCCTTCCCCTTCTCTCTCTTTTCTCTCTCTCACAAAAATAAATAAACATTTAAAAAAAATTTTAAATGCCTCAGTGGCTTTAAAAAAAACGACACTGTCATTGTTCCCTCTGGTCTCAGGAGTAATAATACGAGGGGGACGGAAGCAGAGGATAAGTTAAATCCCAGGAAGGAGGAGTCCAACTGAACAGAAGAGCGCCAGCAGGTGGGGGAGGGGCGGAGGAACGAGGGGCACCCAGCCTCTGTGTCGGAGGAGGCTACAGTGTCCCGATGGGCTGGAGAGAAGCTGGCAGGTGACACCTGGGAAGCTGGGGTGCGCTGTGTGGCTGTGAGGCCCGGCCTCGGGTCGGCCGGCTCGGGGGCCTGTCAGGGCTGAAGGCATCACAGCCTGTGCTGGACGTGGCCCAGCAAGAGAGCCAGTGAGCCGGGAGCACCAGGGCTGGGGCAGGAGCCACGGAGGGCGAGCATCGGGGCGGCACCGGGCCGGGCGTATGGGGCGGCTGTGAGAGCAGATGCCAGGCGTGGGGGGGCAGGGGCCACGCAGGGGCCACAGGCGATGGAGAAGCGGTCCTGGCAGAGGACAACGGAGACCCGGAGGGGGAGGAGTGGTATCTTCCAGTCCCCGAGGGACCCTGTGCAGGCGGAGCAAGGGCCCCAAAGAGCCCACACCATGATTCCCATAACCTGTGAATGTGCTGAAGCCCGCGGCCAAGGGGAGTTCAAGTTGTAGGCAGATCCGAGACCGCTACCCGACTGACCCAACACTGGCAGTTATCCTGGGGTATCCAGGTGGGCCCGAGTCACAGGGGCCTTACCAGTGTGAGGACCTGGCCGGACATAGCTGCTGTGTGAAGAAGGGGCCCTGGGCCCTGGGAGAGAAAAGGAAAGGGCTTTCCGCTCCGAGCTTCCAGGAGGAGCCCGCGCCTTGACCTTAGCTCCAGGACTCTGGAAGCATGCAGGAGGAACGCAGGTGTCTCAGGCCACCAAGTGCATGGTTGGCTGTCACAGTAGCGGGAGGGAGCTGGTACATGCTGATGGAGCGCTCTCCCAGTTCCTGAGTTCAGCACAGGACCAGGAAAAGACATGCATGCTTAAGAGCAAGGATAATGTGAGGATCCTCAGGCCCTGCCTCTGCAGGTGGGGGTGGGGAAGGATGCGCTGGGCACTCACCTCCTCTCAGGGCGGGCCAGGGCCGGGGTCCAGGTGTCTGGTGTCTGGCTGCCTTGTCCGGCCCCTGCAAAAGGAGGCGTGCGCGTTTTGGGACCAGGCGGACCTTGCTTCGAATCCCAGCTCCCTGCTAACCGGCTGCGCAACTCAGGGCCATCAGTGACTTAGCCTAGCCGGACCTCAGTTTCCCCCTCTGCCAAAGGGGCATAAGAATCTCAACATGAGGGTTGTAGCCACAGTTACAGAGGGGGAGTGTCAAGAGGCGCACGCCCTCTGGCAGTTAGCAGGAGCTCAAGAAATAAAAGTTGTTGCGAGGATTTGCACATTTATTTATTAAAGTCGAAGGTCTGCCATCTGCCTCCAAAGTCTTTGAGCCACAGCATATGAATCAGGACAATTCTGCTCCAGGGATAAAGTGAGAGCAGACCCCCCAGCGGGCCGTTCTGGGCTCTGCAGGGAGGTGACCACTGCAAGAGAGAGCTGCCTTGAGCTCCTGCCCCCAGGGACCAAGTGCAGGCCAAACCCATGTCAGCAGGCTCCTCCTCACCCACAGAATGCAGCCAAGCTCCCCTAGGGGGAGGCCTCCTTCCAAGAGGAAATTCAAGAAGCCATTAAAGACACACACATATTTATAGGTGTGCATGTGTCTGCATGGGTAACACATTCACCTGCTTTCCCTGTGTATTCAAATTCTTACATATGTTAGAAAATACATGCGTATCTTCACCACGTATTTTACATACACTATTGTGGTGCTGGCTCACGTCTACAGAGTCCTTTCCTACGCCAGCCCGGCTCTGAGTACTGTCACGTGTAATTTACCCTTTGCGACGGCATCAGGTGGTAAATAAATTATTGACGCTGTTTTACTGAGAAGAACCCAGGCACAGGGAGGTAAAGTTACCAGCCCTGGCCAGGGGCGCATTCCGTAAATGACACAGAGTGTGCCTGGGGGCACCCTGCCAAGGGCCTCTCTCTGCCTGAGCTGCACCTGCTGTATCTCTTCCTCCCCTCCCTCTGCCCCTTCCTCCCCAGCCCTCCTCTCTCCTGTCTCTCTCTCCTCCTCTCCTCCCTCCTTCTTTTCTTTCACTGAGCAATGTTTCAATGTTTCATTCCTTCGCATTTGCTGCCTGCAGCTGCTGTAGCAAATTACCACCAGCTTAGCGTCTTGAAAGGAGACACATTTATTACCTTCCAGTTCTGGAGGTCTGAAGTCCATCCTGGGGTTCGCCGGGATGAAATCAGGACGCCGGCAGGGCAAGTTGCTTCTGGCAGCCTTATGGGAGATCTGTGTCCTTGTCTGAGGAGCAAGGTTCCAGGGGTCAGGACATAGACATCTCGGGGGACCATTATTCTGCCGGTCATACCCGGACACCCCCTCTTTTTTTTTTTTTAACAGATAAGCAGTAGTCCACAGCAGAGAAATTCTGCAAATGCATTTACTCACTCTTCTGTTAATGGATAGTTGGGGTTTTTTTTCCAACCTTTCGTCATTATTAAAGCCCTGGCCGAATAGTCTGGTACATAGCATCACTTTGCTCTCAGGCGGGTCAAGGTGGGGGGAAGGGTACATCCCACCAGTCAGATTGGCTCAAAAGACACACATGCCTTCATTGCTGTGATGGAAATGGCCCACTTCCCCTGCAGTGTGAGTTCACCCCAGCGGCACAGGAGGGGGCCCCCACGCCCTCCCTGGGGTGCACGCGTGTCTCTTCGGGACTGTTGTCAACCCAGGAAGCAGACATCACACGTGCCTTATGAGGAGTCTCACCGTCGTCTCCTCGGGTGGGAGGTGGGGAAATGGTCTCACCAGGCTCTCAGGAAAAGTCAAGGGCACTGCTCTGTCTATGACTCAGCGAAGTCTGTGGCTCAGGGGTCTGGGGAAAGCCAAAAGAGCACACTGCTCCCCGATGGCTCCTTACCGGACACAGCACGAAGCTCGGGACATCGACCTGGACTGAAGGCCGTCCAGACAGCATCCATCCAGTAAAGGACATTCACGTGTGCTTCCGGCAGGAAGGGGAGTCGGTTGGTCTCTCCCAGGAACGAGAATCCCACGTCTTGTGTTGCTCACTGGAAAGAGAAAGAAACGCTCCAGGTAGCAGGAGAGAAGACGGCGGGGGCCACGCAGGTGCCCGCCACCCCTCGCCGCGGGCAGGGTGTCTGTGGGAAAGGCCAGAAGATTCCCTCCACAGACTCCAGTCTAAGTTTTAGGAGGAGCATGATATTAGGAGCTCAGAGGTCTGCTCCCCAATGAGCAGAGAGGATTTTTTGGGCCTGGAGAGTTCCGGGAATGTGTTACTCATGTCATGTGTTACTCAAGGTCATGGCAGGTGGGAAAGAACACACATGTCTAGCCAAGGCAGCGTGGCCAGTGACTGTCCCAGGCGGCCCCGCCTCCCAGCCTTTGGGGACAGCACGCTGTGGCCCCTGACAATGGGGCCGAGACCCCCAAGTCACTGCCCTCCTCCCTCGGACAGCAACTTCCCGCCCTGACGGTATGGTCTGGTGTCCTACCTCAGTTTCCCTTTACCGTCATCTGTGGGCAGGAGCCTACATACCCCGGCTCGCTCCTGTTAGCCCCTCCTGGTCTCTCCATCCCTCTTTTGAGTTTTGTTTATTAAAATCATCACTTCTCTCTCTCTTTTTTTTTTTAAGTTTATTTATTAGGGGGGTAGCTCATGAGCAGGGGAGGGGCAGAGAGAGAGGGAGAGAGGATCCCAGCAGGCTCCGCACTGTCAGCACAGAGCCTGATGCGGGACCCGATCTCCCCAAATTCGAGGTCATGATGTGAGCGGAAAGCCAGCATCAGGATCTTAAGCGACTGAGCTGCTCAGGTGCCCCAGAAGGAACACTTCTCTTTGTAAACAGGGAAGTCAGTCCAGCCTCCAATCCCCTACCGTGGTGGCCCTAACAGCAAGAGTCTCCCCCAAACTGTAATAAAAAATGTACTTGTCACGAGAAAGTCTACTCTACGGTTTTTTTGTATTGGGTTTTTTCCCCCCTGCCGTACTCACTGCTGACAGACTGCTGGGGTTTCTGCAGGGAGAGACCCCCACAACCTGCCTGCACCCTGAAGAGGACCATCTCGGGTGCCATAGCGCAGGGCAGCCGTGGAGGTCGGGTCCCTCTGCGGGTCTGCGTCTCCGCGTACGCTAGAAGACCTTCCTTCAGTCACTGGGACCAGAGGCCGCGTGATTAGGACGATAAAAGCCGTGTACGGAGGGAACAGCGCCGTGGGGTGGCAGACAGGCTGGTTGTTTTCAGTGTTCACATTGCATTAAAAATTCTTTTTAAGTTTTTTATTTTTGAGAGAGTGTGTGTGAGTGGGAGAGGGGCAGAGAGAGAGGGAGACACAGAATCGGAACCAGGCTCCAGGCTCTGAGCTGTCAGCACGGAGCCTGATGTGTGGCTCGAACCCACAAACTGTGAGAACATGATATGACCTGAAGTCGGCCGCTTAACCAACTGAGCCACCCAGGTGCCCCTAGTGGCAGGCAAGTGTGTCCACTTACCAGTTCCCTAGTGGGTCCACTTACTCAGTTCCCGAGTGTCCCACCCCCCCCAGGTCCCACGTGTACCACCCCCCCAGGTCCCCAGCGTGCCCACTTACCCGGGCCCTGAGCGTGATCACTTACCCAGGTCCTGATAAAACCCAGGTTTTATCAGCAAAGGTTTAGTTGTATAAATTCTGGCGCAGCCACACAATGGAACAGGGCACCCTCCACCCGCCTGGAAGAACGAGGTTAGTTTGCACGTACAGGGAAAACGTCCCAGATCTTCTACCTCATGCGGTGAGAAAGCACAATTGTTTTTTTAAATTTTTTTTCCTGGCACACACAGGGTGCCAGGCATCATCCAGGGCTGGTGACAGGGGGACGCCCCCACGCTGGGTACACTCCTGGAGGGACAGACAAGAAGCACGGGCGTCTGTGAGCAGGGGTGGGGAGCGGTGGCCCCCGTGCTGGAGAGCGGCTGGGGGTGATGGGTTTCTGAGTTAGCTTCACCCTCCTCGCCGCTTCCTGCTCAAGAGAAGGGCAGAGGGGCTGGACTCTTCCCGCTGGGACAGGAGCTGGAGACCCTGTGCAGGCAGGCAGGGGAGCAGGTCGCCTTGCTCTTGGGGCGCCTGCCCACCCCTTCCCGTGATGGGCGCTGTGGGTGGGGGTCACGGGCAGAGGGCACGCAGGGGCCGAGTTGGGGCGGCCACAGGAAAGGCATCTCTGAGGATGGGCACCTGAGCAGAACCCAGGAAAGTGTGGGAGGGAGAATGTGGGGGTCCAGGACAAGAACATTCCAGGCAGCGGGAAAAGTGAGCCAATGAGTGAATGAGTGAATGAATGAGTGAATGAACCAACAAAGGAAGGAATGAGGCCATTCCTGGCAGGGGAGCACCTCCGAAGTACCCCGTGGGTGCTGCTGCGGTGTTTTTCTGCACCCGCGCATCCCTTCCCGTCTGGACACAGTGAAGGTGCTGGAGTCCCTGCCTGGCGTCCGGCCCGATCCTCAGGCTGCTGTCCTGCCTACACAGAGGGCGAGAATGCTGTGCACACGTGCCTTTGGGGGGCTAGTGTTCCCAGGGCACGTGTGATGCCCGAGTTCAGGGCTCCTTTCTGAAGCTGGCGGGTAGATAAGATGGTTGTTCCTGAGCCAAAGAACACGTCTCTCCCCTCTCTGCAGCCGACCTGCTGGTCCCCAAAGTGCTGATTAACGGAGGCCAACCAGGGGTGGAGGGCAGGGCT
>PJEM01020021.1:0-14461 GCA_004023845.1 Helogale parvula
TTCTTCTCTTCTTCTTTTAAGTAGGCTCTACTCTGGGTGGACAACATCAGGCCCAACATGGGCTTGAATTAACAACACTGAGATCAAGACCTGAGTTGAGATCAAGAGTCAGACGCTTAAGTGACTGAGTCACCTGGGTGCCCCAAGTGGTCTGTTTATTTTTTCAATTACTCAAATTGGTGTGTGGAAATCTCCAACTGTATCTATGGGGTTGTCTTTTTCTCCTTTCAGCTATATTAGTTTTGCTTCATGTATTTTGAAGTTCTAGCACTAGGTGCATGAGTATTACTTATTGTTATATTGTCTTAATGAATGTATCCCTTTATCACAATTAATTGTCACTTTTTTGTCCCTGGAATATTCATTGTTCTGAAATATTCTTTCTCTGATATTAATATAGCCACCTAAGCTTTTTTCAATTTAAGTCTTTATGGTCTAATTTATTTAATCTTATAAATAATCTACTTTAATCTACTTATATCTTTACAATTAAAGTGAACTTGTTTTAGGTGGCATATCATTGAGTCTTGTTTTTTAATTTAAGTTGATAATCTCTGCCTTTTAATTGGAATGTTTAGTCCATTTGAATTTAATAAAATTATCAATATGGTTAGATAAAAATCTGCTGTTTTGTTATTTGTTTTCTATAGGCCCCATCTGTTATTTATTCCCATTTATTCTCCTGTCCATTTTTAGATAAAATATTTTGTTATAGTTCCATTTTACTTATTATCTTGACTCATTAACACATATTTTTGTTTTACTTATTATTTTAAGAGTGTACATATTTGCCTATCACAGGCTACCTTCAAGTAATACTATATCATTTCATCTATAACTTAAGGACTTTTGGTCTTTGTGCTACAGTTGTTATATATTTTACTTTTATACGTGATATGGGCCAGAAATTCATTTATTGTTTTTGCTTTAAAAAGTCAGTTATCTTTTATTTATTTAGTTAGCCTCAGCAAAGATATAAATAAACAAATATTGAAATAAAGCGCAAAGAGTGTGAGGAAGTAATTATGAAGAGTGAGAGGAAGTAACAATCAAGAATTATATGCTAATAAATACAGAGAAGATACTGATGGTTGCCAGGGTGGGTGCTGAGAGATGGGTGAAGTGAGTGAAGGGGAGGGGGAAGTGCAAGCTTCTAGGTATGGAATTAGTAAGTCAGGGAGATGAAAGGTACAACACAGGAAAGATACTCAGTGGTATAATAGTTGTGTGCTGACAGATACAGATGGTAGTTACACTTATGGTGAGCAGAACATAGTGTATAGATTTATTGAATCACTATGTTATACATCTGAAATGAATGTAGCATTGTGTATCAACTATATTTCAATAAAAATATATAATTGAATGATAAAAATACTCAATTATCTTTTAAAGGTATTTTTTAAATAACAAGATAAATAAATACCAAATAGTAAAAGCCTTTTATGTTTGTCTATATATTTACCACTTCTGTGGGTCTTTATTCCGTTGTGTAAATTCACACTTACTTCTGTTACTTTCTTCTCCCTGAAGGGCTTTCTTTAGGATTTTGTGGTACTCCTTAGTTGGTAATAAGGTGTTTTTTTTTTTTTAATTTTCCTGTTTTTTTTAAATTTATTTTTGAGAGACTGAGAGAGACAGCACAAGCAGGGGAGGGTCAAAGAGAGAGGGAGACACAGAACCTGAAACAGGCTCCAGGCTCTGAGCCAGCGGTCAGCACAGAGCCCGACTCGGGGCTCGAACCCACAAACCATGAGATCATGACCTGAGTGAGATCATGACTTGAGCCAGAGCCGGACGCTTAACCGAATGAGCCACCCAGGTGCCCCAGTTGGTAATAAATTTTTATGCTGTTATGTGCCTGAAAAAGTCCTTATTTTACCTTCATTTCTGAAAGATGTATTCACTAGAATAGTGAAGGTCTTTCTGTCAGTATGTTAAATATGCAGTTCCACTGTCTCATAGCTTGTATTTTTCTAGTGAAGTCTGCTGTCATTCTTAATCTTCATTCTTTTGTACATAATGTCTTCCTTCTTCCTTGTGCTATGCGTGATTTTAAGATTTTTTTCTCACTGGTTTTAGGCAATTTGATTATTAAGCACTTTGGTATAGTTTTTTTCCTATTTCTTTGTATTCATTGAAGGTTTTTTCTTTTTCAAATTTTTATTTAAACTCTAATTAGTTAAGAAATAGTGCAATATTGGTTTCAAGAGGAGAATTTAGTGATTTATCACTTACATACAACACCCAGGGCTCATCATAACAAGTGCCCTCCTTTTTATCTATCACCCATTTAGCCCATCCTCCACCCACCTCCCTCCATCAACCCTCAGTTCGTTCTCTATCATTAAGACTCTCTTATGGCTTGTTTCGCTCTCTCTTTTTTCCTCCCTTCCCATATTTTCATCTGTTTTGTTTCTTAAGTTCCACATATGAGTGAATCTTATGGTATTTGTCTTTCTCTGACTGACTTGTTTCACTTATGTTAGGCAATTTGCTATTATCTCACAGATCACTAAGCTCTTTTTTTAAAATCATTTTTTTTTGGTGCTGCATTTGAGATAGATTTTATTGTTATATCTTCAAGTTCACGGATTTTTTTTTCTTCTGAAGTTGAATTTGTTGTTAATCCTATTCAGTTTACTTTTTATTTTATATACTGTAGTTTTCATTCGTAGAAGTTCCATCTGAGTCTTTTTAAATGTCTTCTTTTTCTCTTTTTATGTGAGTTTCCCCTTTGATAGTTATGAGTATATTTATAAGATTTATAATAGTTATTTTAAGATCCAGTTTACTTTTTACTTTATATACTGTAGTTTTCATTGATAGAAATTCCATTTGAGTCTTTTTAAATGTCTTCTTTTTCTCTTTTTATGTGAGTTTCCCCTTTGATAGCTCTGAGTATATTTACAAGATTTATAATAGTTATTTTAAGATCCTTCTTCTCCCAAATCCATAAATATCTTATAATTTATGGGTCTTTTTCAATTGATTGATTTTTCTTCTGATTATGAGTTCTATTTACATGCCTGGTAACTTTTGATTCAATTCTGGAAGTTGGGTATATAATACTTTTGAGTGCTAGATTTTTATTTTTCTTTAGGGTTTTGGAATTTTCTGATGCACATTTAAATTATTGAGGGTCAACTTATCCACTTGAAGATTTATTTTAAACTTTATCCTTGAAAATCCAGAGCATCCTTTACTTTAAGTCTAATTTAATCACACAACAAAAGCCTGAACCTTCTGAGAAGTCTACTACCCATGATCTTTCCACTCCAGAATTTGGGAATGTAAACTATTCTCAGCCTTGTGTGAAGTTTGACAATTTCTTTGGCTTACTGATTATGAGTGGTTCTTTTTCTGGCCTTGAGGAGTCTTACTCTATGGATTCACAGGTTAGAAGTCAGCCAAAAACTTAAAAAGAATTTTTTTCCAGGTGTTTAGAGCTCTATCTGAGTACAGCTTCCACTTTTCTGACATTCTGTCCCATGAAATGTAGTTCTTCAACCTTCCCTAACCTCTATTCTGTCTCTTTGACTTAGCAAGACCACTGGGCTCCTCCATACACTGTATCTTAGAGACTGCCTCCAGACAGAAGGCAAGTGCTACCTTGTGTTAACCTTGCTTGTGCTCCTTCTCTCAGGAATCATAGTCCTATGGTGTCTGTTGTCCAATAAATGTTCTTTTTTATATTTTGTCTATTTTTCTAGTTGTTTACAGTAAAAAGGCAATTTATATACAAAAGAAGCAAGGTTCTCCAGAAGAAAAAGTTAAAGGGCAAAACTCTGAAGTTGCCTATCTTACTTCTATTAACATTTGATTGTCAGCAACTTAGTCATCTAGCAACATTTAGTTATAATGTCGGCTGGGTAATGGTCTGGATGAGTGGCCATGTGGCCAGATAAAATTGCATTACTATGGAGAAAGAGGGTACTGTATGTTGTTGTTACTCCTGGTCTTTTCATTTATGTGCACCAGTTTGTGTTTGAGTATTTGCCCCTTGTAATTTGGAATCTTGGCTGATAGAATTAGTTAATAGACAGAGGGAAACAAATGCTCAAAAATAAGGAGACATTTAATTTTTACTTAACCTTTCTGAAACTTAATTTTCATATCTGCAAAATTGGAATATGAAATTTCTTATGATTTCATGAACGAGAAAGCCCTGGGTAAGTTGTCTAATATATATAATCATAGAGTATATTTATCAGTTTTTTCCTAACCTGCAAGTTCAGTTTATTTTCTTCATCTACTCTAGACTCTTAAAGCATCTGGTAATCATTCCTACAGTTCATCTCAATTGTAATAAATATTCATTTGCATAACAATTTATTTTCGGATTGTATTCCCCAGTAGAGTAAGAGTTGCACAGGATGTACAGAAAGTTGTTATTTTCTTGTTCACAGCTGTATTGCCAGCCCATTGCACAGTGACTGTCCTTTATTGAGTTCTCAAGAAGTGTTTAAGTGAATAAATGTTAACTATATAAGATGACATATCATTGTCTGACCTCTAAGGATAACTCCAGGCTCCTCTACAATCCCTGTACTCCACTCAAAGAAAGGTCAGGATAGGAGGTACAGATATTGATCAGGTCAGGATGCTTGAGAGCCTGTGTATGGGCAGCTTCTCATAAGAACAGACAAAGATTTAAAGTAGTTGTATTCATATAGCATATCTTGTGAGATCTTAATCTCTTTTTGGTTTGCCCTTGGAGTAGTTATCTCCTGTGGGGCTGGTGCACTAAGATAGCCTGTAATTACCTCCTGTTTAAAAGATGTGCCCATCCTAGGAAAGACTCATGTTCTAGGACTTTGGAAGAAAGGTTTCTCTTCCTTAGGTCCGGTTGAGTGGTAAGACTGTGAGATCACAGTCAGGATTTGGGTCCAAATGTGGAATGTAAGATTATTTTCAGAGTATGTCCCTTTCTTGAATGATCAATTTTCCCTTCTCTATTTCATATATACTATTTTCAAAACCATCTTTGACTACAATTTCCCCCACTTATTGGCCTCCTTGTACATCAAGCTCCTTGGAGGACTGATTCTGATCTCTGCCTCTTTATCCTGATTTCCCCTTCCTTTCAACCAGTATCCACCAGCATTCTGCCCCCACTACCCAAAGACTCTTTTTGAGGTCATCAGTAAAATTCAATGGTCATTATGTTTCTTTCTAACTTGTCCTCTCAACAAAATTTAACATGGCTGATCCTCTCTCCTCCTGGAGTCACTTGCTTTTGCCACCTTCCATGATACCACAATCTCCTTGATTGGTTACCCCTTCTCTATCTTGTCTTTAAATGTTGGAACATCACAGAGTTATGCTTTCTCATTTCTCTGATTATATATTCTGTCTAGGTGACCTCATCCAGTACCATAGATTTAAATTGTAGCTATATGCTGATGACTTGTGAATCTTTATTTGTAGTATCATCTTTCCCGTGGAACTTCAAATTCTTATATTGTCTACATATCCAAATGCGTATCTAATAAAGTCTTTTCAAATTAAAAGTGGCTCAAATAAAACTCATGTTTTGTCCCTCAAATCCTTCCTCTTCTTCCTCATATAAGAAAAATGGAAGCAAACCCCCAACTGAGGTGCTATTCTTAACTCCTTTCTTTCACTTCCCAAATCCAACTCTCCAACTAATAAGAGAGTTCTGCAGACTCTACCATCTACCTGTTTCTCCTTATCTCCAGTATCTACCCTAGCTCAAGCCTCTTATTTCTCACCTGGACACTGCAGTGGTCTCATAACTGGTCTTCTTGGTAGCCAGACTTAGACTTGTAAAGCACAAACTTGATCATGTCTGCTCCTCTTTAAAAATTCTTCTACCTCTCCCCATAACATGAGAACAACATTTGGCATTTTATCCTGGTTTTCAAAATTTCATGTGATTTGAACCCTGCTTACCTTTCGGAGTGCATCCGCACCACTCTCCTCTCCCCATTTCCACTGTGCTTGTGCCTTACTGATTTGATCTGTGTTTCTCAAACTTGCCAAACTGGTTCCTGCTTTGGGGCATTTGTGCTAAATGTTCCCTCTGGTTAGACCAACTTCCCCTTATTCTTTTCATGACAGACTATCCATTTCCTTTCCTTACCTGAGTCTAAATGTCAACAACTTAGGAAGATCCACCGGATATAAATTAGCTGGCTGGTTTTTACCCCATTACTCTATTTTGTCTTTCTGCATAGCATCTTTTTCCTATGTGATATCGATCTTGCTATTTTTCCTGTCTCCCTTTTTCTTCCCACCAGACTGTAAGTTTGAGAGTAGGGACATTATCTCCCTTGTTCACTGCTATAACTTCAGTACTTAGAATCATTTGTGGCACAGTAAGTGCCTTCTGAGAGTATTAATGAAATCAGACAACTTATTTGTTTTAGAATAAGTTGTGCAAGTCTGTCCCTACCTAGGCAAAAGGGCTTCTCATAGAACCCTTGGTCCAGCTGAATTTGCCACAAGATCAAAATGAGGTCCAGAACCATTAAGGAAGGCCATGATTTTGGTGATCTCCAAGTTTGGTTTGCCTCCCTCACCAACCTATGGCAGCACTATGTGCCTGGTGGAAGATTTGGAGCTTCATTTCAATGAACATCTGGCAGAGTCAGCAAGGTTTAAAGATCCTGGTTCCTTATCATTGCACCCCAATCCCTGACTACCTCCTGACTGTACTCACCTCTTTTAGAATTGACTGTATTCACAGTGTTGAAGTGCAGTGTATAATCAGAGAAGAGAAATATTAGCCAGGCTTGCAGTGTTCATGGACTGAAGCTGGTCCATGTAGGATTAAGATATATGGGTGCAAGCAGGGATTTTACTGACAAAGGTGTGGTAATGGGGAAAGTGGAGCATTTCTGTGGTAGAGTGAGACTTTTTAAATGCCTGGAAACATTGAATTGATTTTTGATCGTTTTGGGGGTAGGATTTAGGAATGTGGTGTATAATTGACCCATGTGCAATACTTGGTTTCTTTTAACATCCTCTAAAAACCTAAAAACAATTATTATTATTATCCCATTCATTATCCTTCTAGCCTTGGGCAGGAATGCCCTCTACCAGGGAACTGAAAGGTGGCTTCTAAAACACTAGGAGACTCACTCTCATACAGAGAAGGCCATTTAAATTTTAGAAGCTGGTTATTAGAAATATGTTCCTTATACTGAACACAAATTGCCCTGATATGGCTGTTCAATGGTCCTTGTTTTGTTCTCTGAAGCATCTCAGAGTAAGCCTAAAACTGTATCTCAACTGATAGTAATGGACCCAACTATGTCCCCTCCCCAAATTCAGATGTGGAAGCCTTGATCCCAGTGTGAATGTGTTTGGAGGTAGGGCCTTTAATGAGGTTCTTAAGGTTAAACAAGATCAAAAGGATGGGGCCCTAATCAGATAGGCTTGATGTCCTTATAGGAAGAGAGAAGCCAGGAGTGAACACTCAGGGGAAAAGGCCATGTGAAGACATAGGAAGCAGGTGTCTACCTGAAAACCATGGAAAGAGGCCTCTGGAGGAAACAGATCTGCTGGCACCTTGATTTTGGACTTCTAGTCTCCAGAACTGTGAGAAAGTAAGTTTCTGTTGGTTAAGCCACCCATTCTGTGGTATTTTGTTATGGTAGTTCTAGCAGTCTTTGTACATGTCAAGTAACAGAGAAGATTCTTTGTAAACTTCTCTTATTCATGCAAAGTAGCTCTTGTTTCTTCAACTCCTTCTCATTAGAGCAGAAACGTCCATGAGATGAAGGGTAATGACTAGAACAGAACATAATACCATAGTGAAATATGGTGGATACTGGCCAGAATAGAGGGACCATCGCCTTACTTGTTATATAGATATTATTTTCATAATAATACAGCTGAAGCCTAATGCTCTGACAGCTCTCATCTCAGATAAAGTTCTCCGACAACTTAATCCACTCTCTCATAGGTTTTGCTCACACATTCACTGGCATTGTGCATTAAGTGCCTGACTTAACATTGGTCTGATTAGATTTCATTATGTTAGATTTGCCTCATTTTTCAAACCATCCAGATACACTCACTGTCTGCCCCCAACTGCTTGTTATCAGAAAATCAATGCCCTTCTTCAGACATTTCATAAATATGTTGAGTGGGTAGGGGTCAAGAACTGAACCTGATATTATGAATGATAACAACTTACATCTGTATAGAACTTTACAGGTTATAGAGCTTTCTGCCAGTTTAGGTATTCTGGCAAAATAGGAAATGAGTTTCATCTTTCATGACCTTTCCTTTATGAGTTGCTCAGTATGATGAAAAAATACCGGGAATCAGGAGCACTAATCTTAGCTTTGAAGCCACATTACATCTCTCGGCTTTGATGTCCACCTGTGAGTGAAGGGAGAGGCTGGATGATCCTCAAGGTCACCGTATCTTCAATACTTTCTGCTCTGGATAGCCACCCAGCATAACGTTTTCCTTCATATAATGGATCTACAGACATAGAAAGGCCTACATATATATAAAGTCCCTTTCAAGCCAGACATCCCTGGTTCCTTAAAAAAAAAAAAAAAAAACTGTTTGGTAAACCTACACCAATTTCCAGGCTTTTTGCTCTTATCTCCAAAGCATTCACAAAACTTCTCACTAGCTGATAGTTTGATGAATGCATCCTTCCCTAAATTAGCTACCTTCCTGCATCTGCAGCCATCAGCACCTCACCCATTCTCCTTGATACCTCACAGAAAGCAGTGGTTTAGTGACTGCATCTGCAAGCCTTCCCAAGACTGTGGGGTGCAGTTCCTCCAGCAGAATCTTTTTTGGCTTTGCAAGAGCAGCCAGGTGCTCTCCTGCTCCCTGCTCACCCATTGTGAGGGCTCCTGTCAGCTTTTTCATCTACACGTTTGATATTCATGTCTGCCATATCTTTATCCAAGGAGCCAATAAAAATGTATTATGTATGACTTGGTCTGCTTAGAAAATGATCATGTTTTGTATATTTAGGGATGTAAGAGCTTGTAAAGGAGCAAAAAAATTGGGACGGGCAATGTGTTATTTCTTGACAAATAAAAAACCTTCAGAAAAATAATATTTTGGTTTCACTTCTCTCTGTCTATCCTTTCCCCTACCCAAATGTCCACATCTCAGTCTGGAGCACATAGTGCTTGAGGGGGAAAAGAAGGGGTTAAAGCTGGATGGATGGTGTGCAGCCAGACAGAGGCTGCCTGGAAAAGCAGGTCAAGGCATGCTAGTTAAATACCGCGGACCGTGGGTAACCACTTGAAGATTTTAAGCAGAGCCGTGATGCAGTGATGGCATGTTTTCTATTTGACTTTAGATGGTTCTCATCAGACCAAGGGACTTTCCAGAATTCCCACAGCCAAACAGATATACATTTCGGCACTTGGCATTTCTTTATTGAGCAGCAGAAGCATTCAAAGCAGGTTTTTTTTTTTTTTTAACCTTAGTGTGTGTGTGTGTGTGTGCGTGTGTGTGTGTGTGTGTGTGTGTGCGTGTGTGCGTGCTTGTATACATGCACATGATCTGCTAAAACACAGATTAGTGGGATATACCCCTGAGAGTTTTTGGTTCAGTCAGTCTGACACGGGGCCTGGGAATTTGCACAATTAACAAATTTCCAGGTGATACTGATGCTGCTGGTCCAGGGACACATGAAGAACCATTCCTTTGAAGAATAACATGTGTCTTCTCAAAACTTAGTTCACCAATGCGATATAGGCAGCAGTATGGGGCCCAGGAGTGGCCTCTTAGAATAGCCACATCTTTTTTGCCTATGGCAGGACCCAAGGCTGCATGTTGGCATATATTCAGACATTTTTCCTGGGGATGCCTGATTTCAGTTCAGGTATTTATAGCCAAAACCACTGGAGTTTGAGGTTATGGTTCATCTATTATAGACTGAGATTCCCCTTCTCAATTGAATGGGCCAGTTCATAGATGTAACATTCATTGGATCATCTCCAACTTCCAGGGTGTTGCAATTATCCTGGGAAAAAAATAGATTAGGTACCAAGAAGAATCTACCTGTAATGAAAACTTAATGCACTCAGGGGACAACAGAAGTTACAGGATCTCTTGTCTGGGCAAGAATTGGAAACAAGTTAGATTTTCTTCAACATAGACTACTTTCAAATTTTAGAATCAGAGAGAATGTGGCTTGAATAATTTTTTTCTGCCTCTTTTTTTTAAAGATAATTTGCCTTGGAAAAGTCACTTAAGCTCTTTGAGCTTCTGATATTATATATATAAAATAAGGATTACCAGGGCTTTTTGTAAAGTTTAAGCAAAATAAAGAATGTAAACTGTTCGGCGCCTTGCCTGGCTCATAGTAGATGCTCAACTAATGTTAATTACCTCCCTTCTAATGTCCTCTTCCCAGCCTATAACAGAGGCCACTTTGCCACTGGATATTATGATTACTTTGAAATATAGAAGGAAGGAAAACAGAAGCAGGCTTGGAAGGGGAGAGTCATTTTCAGAGTTAGCCCCATTGCTGCCAATTTGGAGATTAAATTTTCTCCGTGGTTTGAGAACATCAGTGTGGTAAGGGATAAGGGATTTACCTACAGACTGCAGAGAGAAATCGACTCTGCAGGGGGCCAGCTGGGTTCAGTGCTGAGTGCCCCTGGGAATCTGCTTCCTGCTGGCAGGGGGGAGCCAGCAGTAAGTCAGTCTGTTGGGCTTCGGCACCTTGAACAGGCAGTCAGAGTCCCAGGTTTGTCAGCTGGGCACTCATTAGGCCTGGGTAATGATCCATGGCACTCTTGTTAATGGCCTTAGGGTTTTTCACATATTTCTGTAATTATTCAATCATTTGGAAGTTTTGAGTTTCTAATTATTAGTCACAAATTAAAATATCCTCTGTAATTCACTTCCTTCAGGCCTTGAACCAGTGGTGCTGGGTTCCTGTCGCATTATCCTGCTAGCGAATGGTGGGTTATCATAGTTGTAGTCAGCTTCTCATCATTTCTCAATGTATTTTCCCTCCAGGACCTCCTTTTTGCCATCAAGTGCATGATGCATCACACTGATGTGCTCAGTGATAAATGCCAGATTCTCCTCCTTCTAAGTCCGGTCCTTAGTGAGATTCTTAGCTGTGGCTCCATATTAAAATACCTCATGAGCTCATAAAATGCCAATGTAAGGCCCCACTCCAGAGAATGTGATTTAATTGATCTTAGGTCACGTGTGGGGACAGTTATTTGTTAAGTACTTCTTAAGAATGTCCCAGTCAATTTTAATGTGCAGCCAAAGTTGAGAACCACTACTTGGTCTAGAGATGGACCCTTATATCTCCTAATATCCCAGCAGAGTTAACTGCAACCTCCTGCTCATGATTCTGTTGGGACATAGACTGAATCCAATTTCTAGCTTATTGATTTAGCATTGACAATGCTAAGACCAGTATTGCAACCTCACATCCCCTAAATGTAGATTGGAGATACTAGCTGCCCTATTGATCTCAAAAACTTTATCACAAGAATTAAACAAAATAAGGTGAACATAGAGAATTTCAAATGAAAATATTTATCATTAATATATGTTTAGAAGAGCCTAGGGAAACAATAGAAAGGATCTCAATTCTGGTACAGCCATTCTAGAGCTCATTTAATGAAATTAGTTATGTATGTCCCGGGACCCAGCAATTTCATTCTTATGTATATATCCAGAAAACTTCAGGTACAGGTGCATCTTGGAACATGGACAAAGATGAACACAGCAGCACTGTTGGTGATGGCAGGGAGTTTTAAGCCATCAAGACACCTGTCACTAAAAAATTTATAAGCAAAGTATAGGGGATGCATTTATAAACTATGGTGAAGGTAGAACAGCAAAATGGGTATATAGACACAAGAACATGAAAAGAACTGTAACACAGTGATGAAAGAAAACAGGGGACAGCATGAAACCTGAAGCACATGTCACTTGTGTTCATTTAAAACAGACTCATTCACAAAGCTGTATTACAGATTTTTCATACAGACATCTCATATTCAAGGGCATGTATGAAACACAGTATAGTAAGTGATTATGGGAAATGAGACTGGGGAGAGGGGATGAAGGGGAAAGTAATGAAACAAAATCGAGTAAGAGCAGAACCTTAACCAGGCAGATGCTGATGGTATGTGCTGTGAACAGAAGAGTATGATTAGCTTAGCTCTCTGCTCCTTCCAAAGGCAGAACAACTGAGTGAGAGAGGGAGGGAAGAAAGTTCTGAGTGGTTTACAGGTAGGATCAGGAGAAGCTAGAGGGAAGAATGATAGACCTTGGGAACCAGGAAAGAAAACAGCAACATACCTTGGGCTAGAAAGAAAAATCTGGCTTTATTACTCCCCATAGTGAATAGGGGGAGGAAATGAAAGAAGTTTACTAGGTTAGAAATAAAGGTGTTTACAAAAGCTCCGAGACAGAAGGGGGAGAAATGTAAAGATATGAGCTGAGAAATTGCACTTCTAGACTTGGAAGGAAGTTTTAAGTGGGAGACTCAGGGATGTTGCTGCTGTCCAGGTGAGGAACATATGGGTTCTGGTCCTCCTAACACCTGAGTTTCAGAACAAAGGTGTTTCCAGAAAAGAATGTTTCCCCATGACTAAGGTCTCCTTTTCAGACTTTCCCAGATATTGATCTAATCATTGAATTATCCAATGAAGATCCATGCAATGGGCTTCTAACATGGTCTGGGTAACGGAAAAGTGAGGTCAACCCCTAGCTTCTGACAGAGCCCATGTAGATGCTAAAAACATCCTTTGCTTTGCCTTGATTACTGGGCTTGGGCTGTGCAGAATTTCTTTTAGCTTTTACACTAGGAGATCATCTACCTATAGAATTAGAAACCCAGTAACTCATTCACTGTCAACTCAGAGAAACACATGCTTGACCAGAAAGTCTTTCCATCTGAGTTATTGATAAAGAACAATGAATATATGAATTGATACACCAAGGAATAGCAGACTAAGCTTGTTTTCTATTTGGAGTCTAAGAAGAACACAAATACCATTAACTTATAGTTGGGAACAACTTGTACATCAGATCAGACTTGTGTACCAGCAAGATGAGGTCTGGCTGCAGGTGGGTGGGACCATGGAGCTGTGAAATCAAATTTAGACCCAGAAAGGTAGGGCAGGAAGGCTGGTGTTTGGGGGAGCCACCCTGGCTGGCCTCTGAAAGTCACACTGGAGTGGCTCTGAGAGCAATTATCCTGGTGGAGCAGCTCTCACTTTGCATTTAAGATCGTCCTCCTGAAAAGGTCATGTGTAAATCAAATTTAATAAATCAAATTCTACACTTCATACCTTGGGGAGGCTCTCTCTTCAAAGGAAGCTGTGAGTGAATCCCTTTTTAATAGAAGTAATCAACTCTTCATTTATCTGATTTGTAAGGTAAGATTTTTAGATATCAGATTTTCTTAAAGTGATCAGCAAAGTTTTTCTTTTGCCAGTGATGGAAAACCCAATACAGAATGGTGTAAGTAAAAAACAACAGCAAGCGAAAAGTTTAGGCGTATACTGGTTTAGACACGGCTTGATTCAGGATCCAAACAATGACACTGAGATTTTGTTTTTTTCCATCTCTCACATCTGTCTTCACTTGGCTTTGTTCTCAGGCTCTACCTGGGTACAGCAGCCTCAGCATCTTATCCTGCCAAGTTCAAGGCCAACAAGGAAGATTACTTGCTTTTTTTTCTCAGTAGTCTCAGAATTGGCTCTGATTGAGTCATCTACCCATCCCTGAATGAGTAAGGAGTGAAGAACTGATTAGCTTAGGCCTGGTCACATGGGGCTCTACACAAACTACATGAGTCAAGAGTGGGCCAAAGAAAGGGAAAAAAAGAAGAAAATCAGGCAGTTATCAGAAGAAATGGGGAGAAATGTCAGGGAAGGAAGACATAAACTCAAATCTTCCCCCTCCCTCACTTTCACACCCAATCCATTACCAGGCTTACTAGTCCTAGAAATATCTCACAAGGAATTTTCTGCACAGAACCTGAATCAGAACTTCTTGGAGGTGTTTGTTGGCATGCAGGTTTTGGGGTTCTACTCCAGATGACCAGAATTCTATTATCTTGGAGTGGGTCCTGGAATTCGCAATTTTAGATCATTTCCCAAGCAATTTTTTAAAAATGTACACTGACTTTTTAAGAATTACTTCCCGACGCTGTTCCATGTCCACAGTAGCTGCCTTAGTTCAAGATCCACCATTTCTCTGCTGGGCTCTTCCAGGTGGCTCCTTACTGGTCCTCAGCCTTTAGGGTCTTCTCTGCCAGCCACAGTCCCTTCATCTGCCATTTCTGCTCATGCTAAATAGGCAAGATTTCCAAATTCTGACTCTGGTTTGCTTCTCCAGCCTCCTGTTTTATGAGACCTTCTCACTGACCCTGGATCCCAGCCATTGTCCTTCCCTCTCACTCATTCCCTGGACTTCCCAGGTCCTTTCCCCACGTTCACCTTTTTTTTTTTTTTTTTTTTTTTTTTTT
>PJEM01020022.1:0-14442 GCA_004023845.1 Helogale parvula
TCATTCATTCATTCATTCATTCATTCCATCTTCAGTGTCCCAGTCTCTGTGCTACGCACATATGATACAGATAAGTCCTGTTCCAGCGAGCAGGAGCTGTGGTGGTGGAAGGGCTTCAGGGGAATGACCACCTGGGTGGGAAAAGACAAGGACCCGAAGAAGGGGGCAGGGACTCCAGCGGAAGAAAACAGCAGCTTGCCTGGCACGTTGTGAGGACAGCGAGGCTTTGAGCAGAATGCCGGCCACCTGAGGAAGGGGAGTGGAGATGGAAAGGCGGGCATGTGCCTTCGTCGGGGGTCGGTCTAGCAGTGACAGCCATTTCTGCAAAGGCACACCCTGCTCAAGCATCAGGTGGGGAAGTATTACTAAAGAAAAGAAGTTCCATGATGCGTATTAAAAGTAGTCAGGCAGACGTTATCCGAGACCATTGTGATAGGCGTGGGGACCTCTGCGTGGTGCAACTTCTCAGCGGGGGACGGAGAGGGGGCTCAACTCCAAGTGAATCCAGCATCAGCGAGTGAGACTTGACAGCCAAGGAGCAGGGGAGGGGGAGGGGTGAACGGAAATTTACGAAGAGGAAGCATCGGGGTAAGGGGATTCTGGCTAAGCCACCCTATAGGAATCTTGCTGAAGGCAGGCCAGGGTGAGCAGACCTCACCTGGAAGGGGGAGGTTGTGGGGCTGGCGAACCTGATTAGGCGTGCAGAGTAATCAGATCCTGAGGGATCTGGTTAAACTGACTTAGCAGGGTTCTTTCTAAAACTAGATTGTCCAGGAAAATACACAGATGGGCATAGAAGGGTCAGGAGCCTGACGGAGCGCGGTCAAACAGACAGCCGTGTCAGTGTCGGTCATGGAGGGGCAGGAGGGCCTAGTGGTTAAGTCTGCCACACCAGGGAGCCAGACTGCCTCGACGTGAATCCTGCCTCTGCCATTTGCCACCTGTGAAACCTGGACACTCAACTATACAACAGGGCAATCACAGTGCTGTGTCGTGGTGTGCCTGATACTGTCAGAAGTTTCTAGAAAGCCCTGCATTGGCATCAGCAGCTACAGAGCCGGCATTAGAATTGAGCCATACAGATGAAAGCACATGCAATGGATTTCATTCTGGAAAAGAAAACATTATCAAAAGACTTACTCTTTGTAAGACACTAGATTGTAAAGTTCACCAGCGGGCAAGTGACTTCTACCCAGAATCCTGAGCTACCAATTGTATAGGATAGGGAGAAGCAAAAAGAGAGCTCAGTGATAATTAGGTTGTATTTGAAAACAGAAATAGAAGTTTCACTGAGCTGTCAGCCATCCCGATGTCAAAGCATTCGTGTAGACTTTGAAGAGACTAGCTGAGTCCCTCAGATCCTCTGAGATGATTCAATGCTCTCCTGAAACCATACCCTCCTGTAAAAGCTTGTGGGAAAAACTGGTCCCAACTACAAACACCGCCAAGGTCTGTGGTGTAAAAGATGCTGAAAACCGCCCCCGGATGGCCGAAGACCAGGAGACCTGCCTGCTGCTTCATGGAGCACGTTTTCAACATCAAATGTGGACCTGCTGACGGAGGCGGCAACAGTGACCTTGCGGTGGTTCTGACGGAGGACCAGTTTATCCTGGTAACTTCACAGAATAGTCTAGGGTGGTGATATGGCCTGTTTTCAGGGAGTTCTTCATATTGATGCCTCTGAGAAAAATAGATGTCATGGGCCAGGCGTGCACAGAAATATGTTTTATCCACCCCCACCCCCGCCTCTTCTCTTCCCCTGTCACATCCCGGGAGTATTAATCCAGGCTGCAGCTTGTGTCCCTGTGTGCTGGGCTACCAGAGCCAGGTCACAGCCAGCCCCGTTCACCCTGAGGAACGAACTTTTGCATGTAATCCTTGCAGCAACACAAATAATAGGGTAAGTGGGACTTGATGTCCATTTTTGGGGACAAGGGCAGCTCCAAGACTGCTCCGAGATCACACAGATCACAAGGGCACCCAGACCGGTGCCGAGTCTCGAGTTCTGTTCTGGGACATTGCGCTGGCCAAGGACCAGAGCCTGAGAGAGGGGTCCGGGGCCGGCAACCAGACCTACTAGCTTACCCGTTCAGCCGGCGCATTTGTCACACTCCTCCTACATGCTGGGCACTGGCCGGGCATTGATGAACATGCCTGCTCTCCGCAGAGCTCACTCTGGTCTAGTGCAAAAGACTGTGTAAATAAGGAGCCCAGGGACAAAAACTGTGAAATGTGGTGTGAGCAGGGTGTCACACGAGGAAAACGGAGGAGCCTTGTTTAGCCTGTAAGTCAGGGAAGGATCCCAAGGCAAAGACTTGAAGCAGACAAGTGAGGAGTCGGGGAAGGCAGGCAGAGCGGGGAGCCCGCGACACGTGGGAGCTCGGTCTGCTCTGGAGGAGGGCTGGAGCACGACGGAGCAGGAAGGCAGCACAGGCTGGGCCGGGCGGGCAGGCCCACTGAGGACAGAGTCGCTTCAAGCAGAGTCAAGATTTTCCAGTTTATCATCGGTGCCCTTGGGGGTTATACCAGAGTGTGAAATGGCCTGGCGGGTGCTTCTAAAGGGTCTCTAGCCCCCATGTGATGAAGGAATCCAGACGGACTCTGGAGACAGCGAGGGAATGAGCGAGCTAACTGGCTGAGCGCCTCGCGTTTGGTCGGCGCCACCCTCACATCGACCGTTTCATTCGGTTATGATGGAGGCTGTCTGCCAAGTGCAAGTTCAGTTGTAGGCCCTGTCCCAGGTGCACTGTCCATGCTGTTTCTGGTCTTCACAGCAGCTGTGCAAGATGAGGTTCTCCGCTTGCTCCTCATTATTACCCTGTAGGAGGTAGAGGCATGAAAACCTGCATTTTTATAGAGGCAGAAATGGGAGTCTGGACGGAGAAGGCTGGATTAGCGCCCGGGCTTGTTCTGCTCCTGATGGAGGGACAGGAGTCCTCTGCACAAGAGGGTTTAACCCCCACGCAGCAGTGAGTTCCTTGCATGTTGTGTCCGTTCAGTGCCAGCCCCAAAACCCCTTCCAGTAATGGAGTTAATTCTGACACCTTAATGGCAAGGTGGAGAGAGACCGTCAGGAGCACTTTGCTCTCCGGTGGGTGGTAGCTCAGTCAGCGAGCTCTTGCAGGAGGCTTTTGCCCTTGGGTGTTTATTTTTAAAACATGCTATTGTTTAGCCCCCTGCGACTGCTTCCTTTGCAGTGTTTTTATAAAAGGTTCTAAAAGATTATTACGGCTCTGGCCGGGAGCCAGCCTCCCCAGCTCATCAGAGCCTCCTCCCAAGGTAAAAAAGCAAGTGTGCTTTCTTAAAATAAAGAGCTAGCAGGTTCCCCCTAACTTCCAGGACAGCCATGGATGGTGTCCCTGTTTCGAGGCCACAGCCCAGCCTCAGAACCATCCCTTGTTTGAAAAGACAAGCGTGGGCTCACTGGGAACAGGACTTGCTACGGAAATAAAAATGCAGTGTTAAAAATTCAAAACTAAATCAATGTTTAGCAAGTTAGCACTTGTTAGAGGTGGTAAGGCAGATTTTATTCAGGACCGTCAGGGCAGGTGTGGGGACCACTGCAGTGGGATTGGGCATTGGTCGGGGAGAAATGGGGCTCAACTCTGAATACAGCATCACAAGTGGTGATTGATCGTCAGGAGCAGGATGGGGGGGGGAGGGTGTCAGTAGGTGGAAAATCACTAAGAGGGAACGTCAGGGGTACTGGAGGGTTCTGGCCAAACTGAACTAACAGGAATTTTTTTTTTTTTACATTTATTCATTTTTGAGAGAAAGAGAGACAGAGCTTGAGTGGGGAAGGGGCAGAGAGAGAGGGAGACACAGAATCCGAAGCAGGCTCCAGGCTCTGAGCTGTCAGCACAGAGCCCAATGTGGGGGTCAAAGTCACAGACTGTGAGATCGTGACCTGAGCCAAAGCCGGACGCTCAACCAACCGAGCCATCCAGGTGCCTCTGAGCCAACAGGATTCTTGCTGGAGGCAGGCCAGGGTGCCCACACCTCACCTGGGGGACAGTGGAGGATGGAGAAACTGCCCAAATGTGGAGGGTGGGGGCTCTGGTAAAACTAACTTAGCAAAGTTCTTGCTAAACCTGGATTTTGCAAGAAGTACACAGATGGGCTTAGGAGAAGCTTGGGGGGGCGGGAGGCGACTAAAGTACGGTCAAGCAACGAATCTTTGTCCAAATCCTGCATATCTTTTCCTGCCCAGTTCAGATGTGGCCGTCTGCCACGTCACCTCAGCTCCTGCAGAACACCACGTGCCCATCCTCTGTGCCGGCGCTTTGCAAAGCATCCAACGTACTTCACACATAGTGTGATAATGATTCCAGGAGTGGGATTCAGTGATCCACCACGTACACAGTAACACACCCAGTCCTCGTCCCAACAAGCGTCTTCCTCAGCGCCCGTCCCCCTCACCCACCTCCCCTCCAGCAGCCCTGTTTGTTCTCTACATTCAAGAGTCTCTTGTTTTGCCTCCCTTTCTGTTTTTATCTTATTTTTCCTTCCCTTAAGTTCGTTTGTTGTGTATCTTAAGTTCCACATATGAATGAAGTCATACGATATTTTTCTTTCTCTAACCAATTTTGCTTACCGTAATACACTCTAGTTCCATCCACATGGTTGTAAATGGCAAGGTTTCATTCTTTTTGGTTGCCAAGTAATATTCCATTGTGTGCATACACCACATCTTCTTTATCCATTCATCTGTCGATGGACATCTGGGCTCTTTCCGTACTTTGGTTATTGTCAGTAGTTCTGTAAACACTGGGGTGCACATGCCCCTTCGAATCAGCATATTTGTATCCTATGGATAAATACCGAGTAGTACTGCTGTATCGTAGGGTAGTTCTAGTTTTAATTTTTTGAGGAGCCTCCATACTGTTTTCCAGAGCGGCTGCACCAGTTTGCACTCGCACCAGCAGTGCCAAAGAGATCCCCTTTCTCTGCATCCTCACCCGCATCTGTTGTGGCCTGAGTTGTTAATGTTCGCCATTCTGATGGGTGTGAGGTGGTATCTCATTGTGGTTTTGATTTGTATTTCCCTGATGAGGAGTGACGTTGAGCATCTTTTTATGCAAAGCATCCAGTTTCTTAAATGGATGGGAGGGATCCCCTTTTTATTTTTAATTTCCAGTCAGTCACAGATCAGTAACCTTTGTAGACTATAATAAAGGTGAAGCACCAGGGAAAGATATAAAAAACAAAATGCTAGCCCCACTTTTTGTGATTATCTTCCACAATCATAAAATCACTGTCCAATTACTGTGGAGATTTTTAAGCCCTTACCTCTGGCTTCTGTACAGACCCCACCACACCTGTCTCGTGATGTGTTAGTGCGCAGTCCCTCACCTGTCAGTTCCCAGAAGAGACAGGATCTGGGATGGACCACAAAGAGAGGGAGTCCGGCTTCACCAGGCACGAGGCATGGCCTGGCAGGGGTCAAGGTGGCTACTGAGAGTGGAGCCCCAGGACAAAGTACAGTGACACCTCCCCCCGTCTGGGATGGAAGTGCACGAGCCGTTTGACCTTTCCCCCAGTAAGGGACGGGGCTGTATTCGTAACCACTGTGTCGCGCTGGCTCTTAGCCACGCGCTACAAAACTCTAGACCAGCGCTGCCGCCCAGAGCCTCTGCAGCGGTGCACACGTTCTGTCCGTGCCCTCCGCACAGTGTCTCGAGCGGCACGTGGCTGGGGAGCCCTCGGAACGTGGCTGGTGCGGGCACCATTCTGCGGCACCCACTGAGCCAGGCCGCGTGCTCCCCACAGGCGCAGAAGCGCTCCGAGAGCACAAGGCCTGGGTCTTTGGGACGCGGGGGAGAAACGGCCTCTTTTTATGCAGAAAGCACATGTATACATTTAGTGCCTAGACGTGTGCAGTCTTCCATAGTGTTACAGTGTCGTGGGAAAAGGTGTCTGAAAGGGGATGAGGGGGAAAGACTGGCGGGGGAACACCAGGATACTAGACACGTCCTCACGTGAGGGCGTGTCGTGTAGGAAAAGCGCTCTGTTGGTCTCCCAGGAGCCAAACCAAACCGCCCAGTACAAGTGGTCTCTAAGAGTGCCTGCCAGTCCCTAATCGCTGCTGCAGGGCGGATCTCAGAAATGGGCTCCCTCTGTAAGGAGGGGGCTGCCTGTAAAAAGATGCAGTTCTTTCTGTCACAGGGAAAGCATCAGATACAAAATTCTTTTTTAAGTTTTATTTATTTATTTTGAGAGAGAGACAGAGCACAAGCAGGGGAGGGGCAGAGAGAGAGGGAAACACAGAATATGAAGCAGGCTCCAGGCTCTGAGCTGTCAGCACAGAGCCCCAAGCGGGGCTCGAACCCACAACCCATGAGATCATGACCTGAGCCGAAGTCGGATGCTCAACCGACTGAGCCGCCCGGGCGTCCCCACTCGCCACGTCCCAGGCGCTCCTCAGCCACATGGATCCCACGGTCACTACAGCGGAAGCACAGAAAGGAGGGCTCTCACCATCACGCTCGGTGAGGCGGCGCTGGTCTGCAGCCTCCCAGTGTGCAGATAGAGCCGGCGTGAGCCAGTGGTTAGGAATATGGCCTGTGGGGTCGAATCTGGGTTGGGATCCCAACGTCTCCGTGGAACAGGGAGGGATAAAGGAGTTGACACATTCCACCATCATTTTCATTAGAGTTATCCGCAGCATCGTTGCTGTTATTAGCCAGTGGGGTGTGTACCCCATCCAACAGGCCTCCCGTATTCAGGTTAAGTTCAGGCATGTTCCTGTGATTTGTGGACGTTTTCAAAACTGAGGCTGTTTCACTGCATGTGTTCCCACACTCTGTGGTGGCCACCACCTCCCCCTCAGCACATTATAACTTGTCCAAGAGCCTCGAATTGGGGCGCCAGCGCTGCCCCCGACCAGTGATGGCTGGAGACGTGGAAGGTAAAATGTAACAGAAGTACTGTTGTTGGTTCGAATACATTTGTTTTTAATGTGTGGTTTTTTGGTTTTGGTGTTTTTTTGGATTTTGGGTTTGGGGTTTGAGAGATAGAGGGAGAGACAGAATCCAAAGCAGGCTCCAGGCTCTGAGCTGTCCCCACAGAGCCCGATGTAGGGCTCGAACCCATGAACTGTGAGATCATGACCTGAGCCGAAGTCAGATACTTAACCGACTGAGCCCCCCAGGCGCCCCCTAGTAAGAGAATTGTAGGACTGAGGTACGTTCCGAGGAACGGGAAGTAGAGCCCTTCCCGAAAATAACTACAATACAGGTGCTGACCTCCTGCAGAGAGGAACTGGCTGACTGCTTTCGGGGATGTATTTGTTTAAGATATTCCCACCAAGAATCTCATTATTATGAAGCCTTTTATTGCCAGCTGGGTTCTGGAATAGGCGCAGAGGCACCAGCCCATGGCCAAATCATTAAGACAAATTAAGACATATTAACATATGCTGGAAACAATTACCTACATAGATCTAATTTGTTTCACTGCTGGAAGAAAACCCTGAGAGGGCACAGAACACACAGCCCAGAACAGTTCCGCAGCTACCCTGTGAGCCTGTCGCTTGTCAGCATCGTCAGGGCTGGGAGCCGCTGAAATTAGATTTCGACCCGAGGATGGGACATTCGAAAATACATCCTTGCTTGGGCCAGGCTTCCGGGGCTGATACAGGTTATGTGGAGTTTTGTGGAATTGGTGATTTTTTTGTTTGTTTTTTAAAATCAACCACTGTTGGTATAGAGATTTTGATTGTTTATGAAAATAATGCACAGAGCTTTAAACCGGAACATTCGAGCACACTTTTATAGTCATATAATCTACTTAGCAAACTTACACATTTGCATTCTTGTTTGCTCTTCAAGAGACTGAGGCTAAGTAGGAGATAGTTCACTCATTTCTGAATTGTGCCTTCAGTGTCTCTTGATTTTTTTTGTTGTTGTTGCTGTTATTTCAGCATTGTTATTTTTAATTGTCGCACCACCGGGAGAAGGAAGTCTTCTCGGCACACCAGAGTGCATTTTTCCCAAAGTGAGAACGGGAGCGTGCATCAGGATTACTCTCGAATGAGTCTGTTGCGAGATGCCCATCACCTGGGAATGACAGTCTTGTCCCAGGGTTGGTGAATGGCCCCTAAAACACCCTGAGGTGGCCGCTAAGTTGGCCAGAACCCCTTCTCTGAAAATACTAGCTCCCAGAGGAATGGTCAGCAGCCAGAGGAATGGCGTGTTGGCAGTGAGAGCCGATTCGTCCTGTCTTCCTGGTGCTGATAAGCTTCCTTCCAGATCAGTCCTGTCCGTCAGTTATGCACAATTACATATGAGCAGCGTAATCCCCACCTGAAAGAAATAGATCCCCTTTCGTAGCGTGAGGCGTGAACACGAGAGCCACCTGTGCATGCTGTGACCTACCAGTTCACTACCTTTTCCTTGGTGTCACCTCACAACATCCTCCTCATTCTTCCTGCCACCTGCACTTGAGACTTTGCTAACATTTATCGGACAAGTCACATGTCTTGAAGATTCAAGGAGTCATTTTCTGTGATGATTGTTTGATTCATAGTGGGATTCTCGTTTTGGAAATAGGGCAGGGTAGAGTCTGAAACCTTCCCTTTTTAATGTTTATTATTTTTGAGAGAGAGACGGACAGCATGAGTGGGGAAGGGACAGAGAGAGGAGACAACAGAATCTGAAGCAGGTTGCAGGCTCTGAGCTGTCAGCACAGAGCCCAACACAGGGCTTGAACTCAAAGACCGTGAGATCATGACCTGAGCCAAAGTTGGACACTCAACCAACTGAGCTGCTCAGGCGCTCCTGAACCCTTCCAGGGACGGCGGGCTGACGGATGGTCTGGCTGCCTCCCCACGCACCGCCTTCCACATAGTAGCTATCCAGTTAGCCGCGTCATTTGGCTCCATTTATAGGAGCATCTTCAGTGGAGCACAAGGGTTTCCAGCAAGAAGGGATGTATGCCCCCCACCCCCGGACAGCTGTGGTTGGCATTCTGGACAGCGCTTTCACTGGCAGACGACACCCAGTCATGTTATAGGCCACCCAACGCCATTTGAGACTATGTGCAGCTAACAGTGTGGCCCCAAGTCTCCTAAACTGGAAATTTAAAAATTGGAAACTTCTTTCATATCCTACCTCTTTAGAGTGGGTGTTTTTAAGTTGTCTCCCCATCAGAGCCGTACGCGATAAAGTTGTTAACATAGAAGCAATTTGAAAATCTTGAAAAGAAGAGAATGTGGCGGCCAGGATAAATAAGGAAATTACTGTGATTTAATATTGAAGTTGGTCCTGGGACTGTCTTAAAGCCCCACCAGTACGTGGATGATTAAATACGTTAAAGTACAGTCACAAGACAGGATTACGTGGCCATTAAAAGTCCCCCTGAGGAATTTGTAATAAGAAAATGCTTATAATACAGTATTAAGAAGAGAGGATTAAAAAGTATAGAATTCCCTGAGCTATGTTTACAAAAAAGAAAAAATATTGGCAGAAAATTCATCAGAATATCAACTATGAGAGATGGAATGGAGTGATTTTTATTTTCCTTTTTTCAGATTTTTATAATAAACATATATTATTACTTTCACGGTCACACATAAAAGTTATCTTGGGCGCCTCTGTGGCTTAGTTGGTTAAGCTTCCAACTTTGGCTCAGGTCATAATCCCAGGGTCGTGGGATCGAGCCCCATATCAAGCCCTGCCCCTCTCCCACTTGCTGCGCGCGTGCGCGTTTTCTCTCTCTCTCTAATTAAAAATTAAACAAAAATGTAATTTAACTTCTCCCCGCTCACAGGTGTTGCCGCCCTGGATTCCAGCGTATCTGGGAAAATTGGTCTACGCGCTGTCGTCTATTACTTCTGTACCACAGTCATTGCTGTGATTCTAGGTAAAATCTATTTCTGATTCCTTACTCCTCTGTATAATTGTGACTCTTCCTTTAAAAGTAGTTGGGCTTTTTTTTAATGCACTTTATTTTTAATTCGGAAAGCAATGCTGTCAAACTACCAGGAGCTTTTGGGCTTCAATTCTACACAACACCTTTTCTATGAAGAAAATACAACACTGACCCAAGTTCAGCCAGGGTACTGCTTATTAATGTCCCCAGTAAGAAACAGAGGGTGACAGTTCTTTGCCTTTATTAGAAGGAAGTGAAGCCAAGAGCTTCTGTCATAGTGGAGTGGAGTCTAATTATGAAATATTTCCAAAAAGATAGCAGTTCAGTGCATCTCAAATTCCACGTGGCGCCGAGAACTCACAGCAACTTTCCAAGTATAAATTCCACTTAAAAGGGGAGAAGGTTCTAAAAAGGGAACAGAGCTGCTCTTGTGCCTTGGGCCTTCTTTTGTGAAGAGCGTGTGGTCCATCCTTTGTGACCTGACGTTTCAAGAAGGCTCCCCGCGTGGGAAGAGAGGACGGGAACGTGCTGGGACGTGGCGGCCGGCGTGACCCTGCCGCTCCGCCTTAATCCACTGTTGGGTGTGGCGGGTGGCGGTGCTGGTGGGCAGGGCACCTGGGGGGCCTCAACCCTGCCTGAGAGCAAAGCCGCACCCCCTCAGGAGGTTTCTGAGGGAGGCAGACGTGAAGGAAAGAGCGGGTGGGTGCCTCCTGCCACGCTGAGAGGGAAGGGGACCACACCCGCCTTGTCCTGTGTTGCCCACCGACCCCTGCTGCCTGCAGAACTGGCCTGCGCTGGTCCTGGCCCTGCCCTCCGTGGGTTGGCATTCTTCACCCCCCGCCAAGCAGTCTCCGCTGCCTTGGTCTGTACTCCAGCCTTCCACCTCTGCTTGGACACCGCAAAGGACAAGAACCCATCACCTCCAGGGGCCAAAATGGCGCCCTCACATACTCCCCCATTTAGACAGTTCCTTACAGCGAGAAACGTCTCTCCCTGTAATGCCTGTTTGTCCTGCTTTCACCCCCCGGAGAATCACAGGGAACAACAGTCTCCCTAACCCTAACTCTTTTTTGGATTACACAACAGCCTTCCAGATACCTGAAGGCTTGTGGTATGGAAGGAAGAAAAGGCTCGTTTTATATGAGCCTGGGGAAAATAACCAACGTCCTTGGATAAAAGTTACATGAAGGTCTTGAATGGGCTGAAAATGAACTGAGTTGGAAAAATGAATCACCCTCACCCCAACCCGTGGCTAGGCTGATCTCATAAGCTAAAGAAAAGAAAATAGACTATTCTCATCAGCTAGGGTTTCCAGAAGTAATTCTGGAATGCAGCCTCTCCGTTTAAATTTTGAAAAACAAAAACAAAAAAGCCCATGACAAGAGTTCAAGTCTGCTCACAAGGTCCAGGCTGGGGCCCAGCATCTCGGCTGGACGTTGGAGTCTTCCTTCTAGTTTTGTCTGGTACCATCATGCCTCTTAGTTCTAAGAAGGGTATACCAGGGGTGCTACATGTTCTGGAAGGTTCCTAATGCTCTGTGGTGCTCTCCTCGGCCACAGGCATCGTGCTGGTGGTGAGCATCAAGCCCGGTGTGACCCAGAAAGTGGAAGAGATTGACAGGACGGGAAGCAGCCCTGAAGTCAGTACAGTGGATGCCATGTTGGATCTGATCCGGTGAGTGTTTTGCCGGCGGGGCAGCCCCGGGCGTGCCGCCTGTGATGCTGTGCTCACAGAGGACCACATGCTTTCATGCCACGCCGTCGCTGTCTTGAAACTGCTGATAGTTTTTGAATCATTGCATGTTTTTGTTTGGCCCTGGACCCTGAAATGACACAGCCTAGTCCTGTCTGCCAAGCCATGGTTCCAAGGGGGGATGGGAAAAGAGGCTCCTCTGTCAGGATTTAGGACGGACAGAGAAGCAGAAAATATACTTGTTGCACCGAGATGCTGGGCTGGGTTGGGGGGTCAGTTCCGAAGCACACTCGAAGAAGTACATTTTTTAATTGCACAGGAAAAGCCTTCTTCTCAAAAGCAATCAGGTCTGGGAATTGGTCGGTTACTTTGAAGATAGCAGTTAGAGCGGAGGATCCTTAAAAAATGACACGGATACGCATTACATATTTTGTCGACACAAAATTTAAGCGTGTTTATTTGCCAGTGTTTGAGGTAGGGCCCGAATCTTTTCTCCGAGTGCTGTCAGTTGATTGTGATTCCGTACATTTTTCTTGCACCGCCGCACTGATCAAGGCGTCACGTAAGATTTCCAGATTCAGCTTTCATGAAGGAGAGCAACAAACCCCTTAGGAACTATAAAGCAGAGTGCCGCCTCCTGCCAGTGTTTCTTTCCATTTCCGTGGACTCCCCAAACCTAACTGACCCACAGAAATCTCAGTCACTTGTTCAGTTGACTTTCCAAGCACGGAGTTTCGTTTTGAAGAACAACCACGCCTACCATCTCACACTCCCGTTTCACTGTTCACTCACATTTTTAATTCAGCCATGGTGCCGACGTACTCATTGGCATAATGTAAAGGGATCTCCTAACTGTGAGCGTCCACCTGCCCATGCATCGTTTCACCGAGATCAGCGAGCGGACCAGTGACTCGGTGGGTCAGCTGGTGATGGTTGTGTGAGAGAGCCTCCTAGACGTGGGTGAAGTTCACCAGGGGGGAAATCTAAATACAAGGAAGGATTTTGCCAAGAAGGAACCAGAGGAGGAGCTGGAGGACTTTCTCTGTGGTCGCTCATGTTCACCCGTGTACTGGATGTGACAAAAACCAAACACTTCCCCTTAACGCGACACTGCTTTTCATGTCCCCAACAGGAACATGTTCCCGGAGAACCTTGTCCAAGCCTGTTTCCAGCAGGTAAGAGTGATGACCTCTGCCTTCAGATTGGCTCCACTCTTGGCTTTACTGATTCGTATTGTTCCCTGCTGTGACCCAGGAAGTGGGAAGCGCACCCTCGAATGAGAATGCAGAGCAAATCCCAGGTGCCTCCGGGCTTCAGGTCCCAAGAGACGTCCCTGTTGTCACTGACCCGCCCCCTTTCCCAGACACTGAGGGCTCCAGTGAAGCCAGCCGTCGGGAATCCATCCAACAAAGAGTGTTTAAAAATCTGGGCTCTTGTGCCTGTTTTTTGGAGAACCACGTGGTGTTTGTGGAGAAGCTTAGACTGTCGGCAGATGCAGGCGCTGAAAAAGTAGCCCTCCGTCTCCCTGTTCCTTCCTCCCTCGTGTTGGGAGAGCAGGACCCAGCCCACACGCGTGGCCGGTGATCCCGGCGTTCGGTCTGCTCCTTAATCGTCATGCACCCATTGCCGACCCTCCCGCTCCCTGGCGACGGAACAAAGCCATGATTTTTTTTCTCTAGGAAAGTTGAACAATCTCTTCACTCCCATTTAGCCCTTCTCTCTTGTTTATCTGTGCACTTAAGCCAGCTGAGTCTATCACAAACTGCTGAATTCATTTACATAAATTACATCAACAGAGACCTCTGTGTATACCAACAAAATGGCAATTAAGTTGCTCCCTGCCGACCTCCAAGAGGCACAGAACCACCTCTGTTTCAAGGGTGCCTGTGCGGCGCAGCCACAGTGGTCATTTGTGAGGTTGGTGACGGTGGCAGAGCCTCGGAGGAGTGACGTTGACGCCTAGTGTTACGGTATACTAGCTCTTTCTCTCTGCTGAAGGCGTGCCGCACCTAGCAGCTGAAGGAAGGGAATTCAGCAGAAAGCTCACTCATGGACTAGCCTTCAGGTGACTGTTGATTTTGGAACAACCGTATACTTCTTGACATTTATTAAAAGTCAGGGTGACTACAGTTATCCAAGTAATGAGGTGTTTCTCCTGGGTTAAAAATAACAAATGAGTAAACAAATAGAAACAGAATGACTGATAGGACCCCGTCATGTCTATCTGTTCAAGCACCTCCAGATAAAACCTGTACTTTCAGGGCGCCTGGGTGGCTGAGTCGGTTAAGGGTCCAACTTCAGCTCAGGTCATGATCTCACAGTCTGTGGGTTCAAGCCCCACGTCAGACTCTGTGCTGACATCTCAGAGCTTGGAGCCTGCTTCGGATTCAGTGTCCCTTTCTCTGACCCTCCCCACTCATGCTCTCTCTCAAAAATAAACATTTAAAAAAGCCCTATACTTTCTTTCCTATTACCGCTCTGTCAATCTGTCCTTTACTATGAAAGAGAACATTCTGACATCACTAGTGGCTATGGGAATCAGGGTTTGGATTTCGTGGTCTCAGTTTGGCTTCCCAAGCCTCATGGGAGGTACTGTCAAAATCTGGAACCAAGAGAGGTGACAGAGGCAGAACCCTTTGGTGGCACTCAGCCAAAGTCACATATTCCCATGGTTTAGACTCAGATGCTTGAAAAATTCTTATTTTGTTTGGTCTTTTTCTTCCCTCCAATGTGCAGTATAAAACCAAGCGTGAAGAAGTGAATCCTCCCAGTGAGCCCGGGATCAACGTGACGCAAGCATCTGTCACAGCCGTCATGACGACTGCCATTTCCAAGGTACCTTGTTGCCCCCCCTCTTCCCCGCTAGGCAGGGGCTGAGTC
>PJEM01020023.1:0-14442 GCA_004023845.1 Helogale parvula
CCCAGCTCAATCCGGCTCAGCACAACTGATGCTTGTAAGACTCATGTAACGTTTTCTTGAACAATGACAAAGATACTTAACTTTGAGATGCTTGGGCCACATGCACTTTTATTCTCTTACAGACAATCTGTGCCACTTCCAACACATGGCCCCCATTTTTACATCATCCGTCACATTAGTAAAAATACGATCAACGCTCTCGGATTTTAAAAGAGACAATGGTCTTGATAAATGTATGGGTCTTACTGTGTTCTATATTGTGGAGCTCCAAAAATTAGAAACAGTCGAGATTAAAAAAATAAATACAGCAAATTCATGGAAGGGTTTTTTTCTGGCCACATTTCGGTGAATCACCTTGCACACCCCAGTTTGTAGCATATTGGCTGAAATTATCATCTTGGTTTAAACATCTCTCTCCTTTCGCAACAGAAACGGAACCCAGTGAGGAAATGATGCTATTATGTATATTGTTTTAACGCCGATTAGCCTGGACCGTGTAATGTCAGAATTTTCCGATGTGTGATTTGGAAACAGCTGAACTGTTTCTGAGAATCTCACAACACAGAGTTCCCTTGAAAACTTTGTGATTAATAAGGTAAAACTATTTCTCTGAAAACAAAGCTACGGATCACATTTTTCCCCCCTTAGGATTAAGAGACCATTATACCAGGGATTTCATTGCGTCCACGCCGGAACAATACTAGGCACAGTATGAAAAATATGACTCTTTGCAAGGTGCTTGGGACAGTTCTGAGTAGCTCCCAGGTGGGGGAGCCTTTGGTCTGGGGTTAATCAGAGGGACACTGGGGACATCATTCACTGTTGGTACAGGTCAGAGAGAAAAGTTCACATCCGGGTGTTACCACCAAGCCGTTTCTCGTGGTGCTTTTAGAAGCGATACATTGTTGGGCCGCCTGGGTGGCTCAGTCGGTTAAGCGTCTGACTTCGGCTCAGGTCATGATCTTGTAGTTTGTGGGTTCAAGCCCTGCGTCGGGCTCTGTGCTGACAGCTCGGAGCCTGGAACCTGCTTTGGATTCTGTGTCTCCCTCTTTCTCTCCCCCTCCCCTGCTCACTCTCTGTCTCTCTGTGTCTCAAAAATAAATAAACATTAAAAGAAATTTCTAAAGAAAAAAAAGATACCTTGTTAAGTACCCCAGGTGCACAAACTTTTAGTGTAGATTTATGGGGGAGGGGGGATGTGCTCCTTGTCCGTATGATGAAGTTACCTACTTATTTACTTTGAAACTCAGGTCGGCAACAGGGAAGGAATCTGCGGTAGTCATTTGGGCCAGTATGTTAGCAGACGGAACTTGCCAGTGTTTAAATTTGCACACAACACAGTGCCTGGCACCTAGTTTGCTGATTTCCAGGTCGAGTAAATGAGTTTAGGTAGATTTCTCCCGGGCTGATTGCTGTGGCAGAGTGTGTGGTGGGTTACATGGCGTCTGCTTTGCAAACTCTTTGTTAAACTGCCTGCAAGCCTCTGCTTTTCTCCTTGCCTGTTAACCTTCCGCGATAAAAACGTTTTTAAACGTTGTAGGGGAAAACATGAATACCACACATGGACTTTGTTTCCATTAGGGGTTTCTGGGTAATATACTTAAATTCCCTTTTGTCAAGTTGAAGCATAAACATCAGAGTGTTTGCTTATCAACACACGGAATTTGGTAATTAATTTCTATTTAGACAAGCCCTTTGCAATTTTGAACATCTCAGGGAATGAGGTTTCCAAGCGTATCTTGCTAAGGGCCAGGGACAGCTGCACTTTTGCATCGTTTTTCAGAGGACTTCTGCCTGACATCTGTGAAAATAGACAAGTCCAGGAAACGGGCGTGCTGGGCGTGGACAGCACATTACCGCCTTTTATGATGGAGGAGGCCAGCGTCTCCGCTCTAACTGAGCAGGGCGCCAGTTGGCCTAAAAACTACCTCTTTGACTTACACCTGAATTTCTAAATGGACATTTATTGGAAGGCGGTAAGGATGGAAACTTCGGTGCTTGGCACACGGTGTAGCCTACCTTTTTCCAGTTGTTGTTTTCACAAGCTCAGATCAGAGAATAAAAAGGTGATTCTGAATCCGTAGACGGAGTCTGGGATGCAGGTTCACAAATCGGCGATAAACAGTGATGGCTTCACTTGGCAGCCTGGTCAGGACGGCCCGCTGGCCTGAGGTTCAGAGTCTGTGCTGTTCGTGCCGGCACGAAACCCAATCGAAGGTATTTGGGTGGGATGCGGGAGGGGAGGGGGTGCAGCACCTGTACACCAACTGCCTCGCCGAAGCGATTTCCTGGATTTCTTGGACTGGAGTTCACGTGTCCCTCCCCCCTCCCTGACCCTAGTCCTCCGTATTTACAACTCATAGGAAAAGACGAGATCCATCTTTTAAAATAAATCAGCGAGTTCATTACAGGTGACCACGGGACCGTTTCTAAGTTTATAGATGTTCAGATGACTCAATGTGGCAACAGAGATTTCTTTTACTCTTGGACAGGCTCTCTGAGTTTTTACTAATGAAAAGCACTCACTAGAGAGAAACGCAGACTTCTCTCCCCCCACCCCGTGCTTCCAGTTAGGGATCTGTTATCTCATTGGAGATAATCGGAAAAGGATATTCAAAATACTGCTTTGCATAAATATGGTTTTTGCCTGCATTATATTACTAGGAATTCTGAACACATCTGCAGCGAGGGCGGCCCCAGGGACGCTGAGGCGGGCTGTTTGGGTTGGCACGGTGACGATATAGTATATGCCAATGTGTAATGGCTTTTGGAAACAGGCAGTTTTAAACTCTCCCTGAACTATTCCCCCGAGAAATTATTCAATTAAGTACAACTAAAATTAATGTTTAGCATTTTTTGTTTAAATAAAATAGGCAGCTATAAAGGGAAATCTGTGGTTCATGCCTGAGCTCTTATTGGGGTCTAAAATCAAGCTCCTAAGAAATAATTGAGTGTCCCGGAATGAGCGCGTTTTCCAGAGGGGACCTGGCTGCCAGCCCCGCGTCCCCGCTCGCACGCTGCGCACATGTCTCTGTTGCTGCTTCTGCAGTTTGGACACCTGGGTGCCCTGTCCACTCTCCAGCCCCTTCCCGCACCAGCTGGGGACCTGCTGGGGACCACAGAGCCAGAAGGGCCCCCTTCTCTCTCTTCAGAGTCATTGCTTCTCAACCCTTAATGAGCATAAATATCACCCAGAGATCTTGTTAAAATGCAGATTTTGATTCATTAGGTCTGGAGTGGGGCCCAAGACTCCCCCCATCTAATAAGCTCCCTGGGGATGTGGCCTCTGCAGGCGGGGACCACACTAGGAGCCTCGGGTTCTAAGCCGCGTGGTGTGGGGGCGTGTTGGGGGCGGAGTCCCCAGGCTTACTCTTGACTTCCGCTTTGTGGCCTGGCCCCCAGTGCCTCTGGGTGGGTGTGGCTCTTACCTCCTCCTACACCTCGTACTCACTTCTCAGAACCCCCAGTTCTCACAGGGCCCCCTGTTGGACTGTGAGCTAGGACATGATTCTGATGGATGAGCCACAGGAGATGACGCCTTTGGTTCTTTCGTCGCCGCGTCTTCCTAAAAGCCAGACACACCGTCTGCTTCGTTTTCTCCAACACATCTTTTCGTAGCCATGCAATAAAGGAAAAAAGTTGACCGATGTTCCTTAGTCTCTGTTCCTAAACATGTAGGCCGGAGCCCTGTGAGCGGAAGGATGCATGAGTAAGTGTGGCTTTGCGGTGTACAACCAAGCTCCTTACCTCCAAGGTTTGGCCTCTCAGCTCTGGGATCCAGGACTTTGATGGTCAGCCTGCTCAAGGGTGGTCGGGTCGGGACGTGGTTAAAATCCACACTAGGTGATAACTCTTGAATGACTGATTCATAACCCAGGGTGGTGCTTCATCCAGATGTGAGAGGCTGTTCCGCCAGAAGGACGGCAGTCCTAACCGCCTACCGGATCGGCCGCCCCTTCCTTGTACCGAATTCTAACCTGCGGTCGGAGAACTACCAGACTGATAGAGATCGAGACATCCTTGGAGGGGCCGCCAGGTCCACCCCTCCGGTGTTCCTAGCACAGACGGGGGGTGGCGTGCTCGCTGGGGGTCCGCTAAAACTTTCTAACAGTTTCCCTTGACTTTCACACTCTCCCTCTTTCAGCCCATCCTTTGTTTCTTCCCGTCTCCATAATTTTTGTAAAATGCAGCTGTTTGTGTCTCTCGCCCCCTAAAACCCTTCAGCGGGTTCTCGCTGCCTCCGCTGACTTTCTAAGCCCTCTTCCCCTGTAGTGCTATTTACTGAAAGTTGTTCTTTGGACTTCAATTTTTTCATTTCTATTTTTATCAGAATCCTACCTCTACAGAGTTTGACAAATCAGAGAGGTTTAGAAAGGTTAGGAGAAGCGGGGGCTCCCCCCACCAGCCCTCCCCGCCTCACAATCCCCCCCTGCCGAAGCAAGGCGTCTAATTCTTTGTGGCTTCCATGTCAGTATCTACAGCACATTTCAACACCATGTGCTGCCTATTTCTCGACGTTGCCATCTTGGGCTCTGTTGACCTCCTTTCCTGAGGAAGATGTTAATGGGAAGGATAGAGGCCCTACCCATTCGTACACGCGCCTCCTCTCCCCCGTGCTCACACATTTTCGTTAAATCCATGTTTACAGAATTACTGCTCTGTAGATACTGCTCCTGGCCCGGTCACAGTGCATACCAGAATCCGGTTTTGTTTCGTGATGCCCTTCCCCTAAAATTAATAATTGTACCTGTTTCCTCCTCCGCCTCTCCTTCCTGCTACTGCTTCTCCTTCTTCCTCCTCCTCCTCCTCCTCACCAGCTTAGTTCTCTTTGCTGATACTTCTTCATACTCTCCACGCCCCATCTTATTCCCTCTGACTGCAGCATGGAGTCCCCTCCAGTACAGACAAGCCCTGGTGGTAGCTCCCTGATCTTCCCTGGCTGCTGTAACAGAAGGGCACAGGCTGGAAGCTGTGGACTGACGGACAGCCGGAAGTCCAAGATCACAGTGCCAGCACGGTCAGGTGCGGGCCCTCCTAGGTCACAGACTGTGTCTCACATGGCGGAAGGGCCTGGGGAGCTCTGTGGGGTCCCCCTCATAGGGTAAGCACCCCCCAAAAGCCCCCTGCTCCTAATACCATCACCTTGGGGGGGGAAGGATTTCAACATATGAATCTGGGGTGGTGAGGGGGGTGCGGTGGACACACATTCAGACCAGAGCAGTAGGCCGCCGGTTTTCTTTTCTCGGAGGCCTGTCTGTCCCTGCCTAATCGGGACTGAGCACACTCTGGTGACCGGCTCCCCGTCTGGGATGTGTGGCGTCAGCGCTGTGGGAACACCCTGCCCTTTGTCTCTCTCTGCCATGCACACCCTGTTTTCGGGACCTCAAGTCTTCCTCTTTCTTCCCTCTCCCCTTTTTGGTGGAACACCTTCTCCAGGAACTTCCAAGAAAGGGTGCACGGGAAGTAAAAACAACCTAAGACCTTTGGCGTTTGAAAGTCACTTTACTATCCCTTTGTGTTTGATCGAAAGAATGACCGCATCGTGGGTTGGAGTTAATTCCCTCGGACTTTTGAAGACATTCCTCCGCTTGCTTCCAGCGTTCAGGGGCGTTTTAGACAGGGCTGCCATGCTGATTTCCGTTACAGATGAGCTATTTTTTCCCCTCCCGTCTCTCTGAAAGCTTTCAGAACGCTTTCATCTCTAGTGTTGTTCTGAAATTTCACAATGATCTGGGTGTGACATTTTTGTCCCCTCAACTCATTGCTCTGAGCACTTGGTACTTCCTTTCCATCTGGAAGCTTGTGTCCTTAAATTCTGGGAAACTTTCTTGTATTATTTTATTGTTAATTTCCTCCACATGATGTTTCTCTTTTTCCTCTCTCTTTGTAGTTCCGTTGTCAGCGTTGGGACTCAAGAATTAATGCTCCATTTAGTTAAAAATTTTTCTCTCTCTCAGTTCTCACTGCTTTGTCATATTTCTTTCTTTCTTTTTTTAGATTTTTAAGAATTTTTAAGTAATCTCTACACTCAAGGTGGGGCTCAAACTCACAACCCGGAGACCAAGAGTCATATGATCTACAAACAGCCCGCCAGGCACCCCATATTGCTTTATTTCTTAAATGATGTCCTCAATTCTAGCTCACAATTCTTTTCTCCTTCTCTTTCACTATCCTATCTTCTGTAAAAAAAAAAAAATACATATATATATATGTCATTTAATTTTGAATTAATTACAGATTCACAGAAGGCTGTGAAGATAGTACAGAGAGGCCCCACATACCATTCACCCAGTTTCCCTCAAGGATTGTATCTCCTATAACTACGGTACAATATCAAAACCAAGAACTTGACATTGGTAAAGCGTCTGTGTCCAGTTCTGTATTGTTTTATCACACGTGTAAGATTCATGTAACCATTACCACAACTATTATTGCTGTCCTAATTTCTTAGAACTCATTACCGTTCCCTTCTTTTCCCTTTGCTACAATTTTGTGGGCATATTATCTTCTATCTCTGAGGGTTGGGTGTGTGTGTATGTGTCCTTTGCTGCAGAAAAGGGTTTGTTGGGGACTCTTTTACAAGTGTCTGTTGATTCTAAACACTCACATTTAAAAGGGAAGCACGAAAACCTGATGGGAAGGACGTAGTGTTGACTAACCTTGAACTGGTAGACGTCACTTTAGAGCAGTGGAGGGGGGACTCAGCCATGTCGTCGTAGGAGTTATAGATGTACACATCTTTCCTTCCATCTGTTCATGGAAAATAACCCTCCAGGCCCCTCTTAGGGGGTTGTGTGCAGCTAGAGCTCTGGATGCTCCCTGGAAAGAGATTCAGGAGGAGGGTTACTGAGCTGGGGCTCACATACCTTCCAGGCACCGCACCCACTCCCTCCTGGTGCCCAGAGTGCCCGCCAAGGAGCTCCGCAGCTGGGATTCGGCCCTCATGGGAGAAGGTATGGATGGGAGGGCGGAGAAGCTCCCTGGGTTCCCCGGGCCAGAGCTTGTCCACAGAAAACACTGTTCGGGGGTGAAGGTGCATGGAGGCCGACCGATGACAGCCAGGACTGGCGAGCAGGAAGCACCCCCGGGCTGACGGCGGGCTGGTGGGCACGCACACAGTGGGAGTTGGATGGTGTGTGCCCATGCGTGTAGGGCAGTGGCAAGGCGGTCACCAGGCCGGGGCTCTGGGGTCACTGAGGGGTTGGCCACTCTGGGCTTACGGCGGGGACCCAGCACCCCTGGATGGATGTGCATCCCTAGTTACTGGGGCGGACACCTGACTCGGAGCCGCCTGCTCTGCTCGCACCGTCCCGCCAGCGCCCTCTGCTGGGAAGGCGGCCCCTCAGGCTCACCGGAAAGGAGTGCTGCTTAGCACCCCCGTGTTAGTGCCCGGTCAGTGCCAGGGGGCCGATTGGGCACTGAGAGGCAGTAAACTGACAGTTGGCATAAAGGGATAAAAGATAACACAACGTGTCCACCTGTTAACGTATTTTGCAAAATGGGGACATCGTTAAGTCAGCGGTTTTTCAGTTAATGGGACTCCCCCCAAAACTTTTACTCATTCTGTGGTTCATTTGGCACTTTGTATTTAGATTTCTGTGCTTGGAGAGTTAAAAAACCCACGTTAGAGTAAAACAGAGTATTAAAAATGCATATATAGTCAGAAAATCAAAGACCCACATGTGATCCATGACTCAGAGATCTGCCTGTAAATTCCTGCCTCGGGTAGGTGTTGGCGTCCCTCCTGTTCCTCTGCAGCCCCTTTCTAGGATGAGAAACGAGCCCACAGTGTGTCTGAAGTGTGGAAATGCGGAAAAAAGGCAGGTAACATTTCTGCAAAGGAGGAGTGTTCTCTTCTCAAGTGGAGAAGTGTTTCTTCTTCAAGTCCTTTGTTTTTTTTTTTTTTAAAGCAAGGGGGCATGGTTCACATCAGCTTTCTGACAGATAGATTTCGTGGTCCTGAATCTCTCAGAATCCAAGTCTGAACCAACTATCTGGGCTTCATCAGAGATCTTCAGTCCCTTCTAAAAAAAAAAAAGACGGGGAGTATGGAGAGGTCAAGGTGATGCTCCTGTGGAATGGGAAAAATGCAGACTGTATTTAGTCTGCAGTCAGACACGCGGCTGTAATTTGAGACGTAAGAGGCACGTGCCTTCCGAAGAGCACTCTCGGTGGAAACCCAGAGACACATCTTCCCGTGCCCCGCTGCTTACTCCTGAGGTGACGTGGGCGGGTGACGTGGTCTGCGTGGGCCCGTTTTGACATCTTTAATACTATGACAGTTCCCCTGTCGACGCTTCGGGCTGTCGGGGGGCTCGGATGAAATAAACGGTGGCAGTGCTTTAAAACTATGTTACCATCATCATGAGTGTTTTTAAAGCTCTTCCTTGGTAGGACATCACTTGAAAGAGGGAAGGTAAGGCCTGACTTAGAAAGGACACCATCTTGTGCATCTCACGAAAAGCTGGGCTGTCTTGTCGAGATCCAGGAGGAAGAGCCCAGAAACGATGTTCAAGACTCTCTCCGTTCCTAATGTTCTCTCCCGCTCTTATAAATTTTGTTCTGTGTTAAAAAGAATTTGGACATCCTTTGAATATTCAGTAGCAGGAGCAGAAATCGAAATAAAAGGCTGTGATTCTTGGGGCGCCTGGGTGGTTCCGTCGGTTAAGTCTCTGACCACGGCTCAGCTCATGGTCTCGTGGTTCATGAGTTTGAGCCCCACATCGGGCTCTGTGCTCACAGCTCAGAGCCTAGAGCCTGCTTCAGATTCTGTGTCTCCCTCTCTCTCTGCCCCTCCCCTGCTCACACTCTGTCTCTCTCTCAAAAATAAGTAAACATTAAAAAAAAAAAAAGAAAGGCTGTGATTTTATTAGCATTTTTGAGTCCTACGGTAAAGAAGGTTACTCAGGCAGACAGATCCTGTTGGATCTGAGATGTAGGTGATTTTTTTAAAGGAAGTAGAGATCTACTATTTGAGTCCAGAAACTCCATGAGAGACTCCAGAAACTTCAGTGATAAAATGGATGTGTATTTCCCGTAGTCCATTGTGAGAGGGGAAAATGCTAGCAAATGACTTTGTCTCACAATTGGAGATTGTATCTTTGGCCAAAGTCGTGAGAGTAGATAATCATGATTATGACCAATAAGGTGTCACATAGCAAGTAACAATTGTACTTTTTTGTGACAAAGATGCTTTTTAATTATATTCATATTCTTAACTCTGTAACATTTAAATAATTCCACTGCCTACGCAAAGAGGCCAAAGTTTCTACAACACAGATTCACAACATACAGAAACACCCAACTGGATTAGACATGTAATCTAATAAACTGTTAGTTTATTGCAGTAAATAGTAATTAAACATTTACTTAACAGCCATCTAGGAGATATTTATGGGGGAAACTTGAAGGCTTTCTTCTTTTAAACCAAGCAAAACAAAACAGAACAAGCAAAGCAGTCTTGAGGTGTTTGATCAGATGTCTTCTTTCCTTTCTGAATGTTCCGCAAAGCTTCTGGACTCTGACGATTGCAGAATCAGACCAGCTCTGCCTCCTCCCACCAGCCGTGTGGTTTTAGACAAATAACTTAACCTCTTCAAGCTTTACCTCTAGTACCACGTAATAGCATTCTGCTCAAGGGAACCACTCGTGGGAACCGACACATTCCCTTACTCCGTTTTCACTCTTGCGTGTGAGTAGGGATCCCATGAAAACTGAGGAAATGGGCCTGCGGACATTTCTCCTACAACCTGAGGGTTGGATGGATATCCTTGGTGGAAACCCATGTGGCCACATTTGTGAGTCTGCTTCTGGACTCTCTTCTGTCCTGTTGACTTTTTGTCCATACCATCCTGTCTTGATTACTGCAGCTTTATAGGAAGTCTTTTTTTTTTTTTTTTTTTTTTTTTTAAGAGAGAGAGAATCCTAGTCAGGCTCCACGCTCAGTGTGGAACCCAGCGCAGGGCTTGATCCCACACCTCTGGGATCATGACACTCAACCAACTGAGCCACCCAGATGCCCCAGGAAGTCTTGAGATTGGATAGTATTACTTTTCCAACTCTGGGCTTATTTTTCCAAAGTGTTGATTAGGAGTGGTGAGAGTAAACATTTTTGCCTTGTTCTGACCTTAGGGGAAAGTGTTTAATATGCCATCTTTAAATATGATGTTAGCTATACAGTTTTTTTTTCAATAAGCAACTTTATTCTTTATAACAGTTTTAGATTTGCGGAATACCCCACACCTAGTTTCATCTATTATTAACACCTTACATTAGCATTGCATGTACATTGAAGAAACCAGTAACCATATATTAACCATATATTATTATTATTATCCATAGTTCATTCAGATTTCCTTAGTTTTTAAAAAAATTTTTAACATCTTTATTTATTATTGAGAGACAGAGACAGAGCATGAGCATGGGAAGAGCAGAGAAAGAGGGAGACACCGAGTCCACAGCAGCTCCAAACTCTGAGCTGTCAGCACAGAGCCCAGCGGAGGGCTCAAACTCACAAACCGCGAGATCAGGACCTGAGCCAAAGTCAGACGCTTCACAGACTGAGCCACCCAGGCGCCCCACAGATTTCCTTAGTTTTTACTAAATTGACCTTCTTTCTGTTCCAGGACCCCGTGATACCATATGACCTTTCCTGATCATATCTTTGTAGGCTCCCCCCTAGACTCTCCTTATTTTTGGTGGTATTGGTAGTTTTGAGGGATACTAGTCAGGTGTGGTATGGGATACGCCAGACTCGGTCCAATGTTTTTCTCACGAGAAGACTGGGGTTACGGGTTACTGGGACGAAGGCTGTAGAGTTGCAGTACGTCTTTCTTCGTATCATATCAGTGGTATCGATGTTGACCTTGATCATCTGGCCAAGCTGGTGTTTGTCAGGCGTCTGCACTGTAAAGTTACACCTTACCCACCCCCAATTCATACTCTACAGCTTGGAAGGGAGTCACTCCCTGAGGCCCACACCCCCTCTTTGAAGACAGAGGATCCCCGTAAACTATTTGGGATTCTGCACGGGAGTTTTGTGACCTCACTCCCATCTATGAGTTTGTGCAATCATGTGCTCATGTCTGTATGCATGCATGGAGATTACTTTATTGGCTGTGATCTAGAACTACTTTATGTTGTTGTTGTAGCACTTTTTCCTGTTTTGGCCACTGGCAGTTCTGTCTGTTGGCTCCTGTGCTCCTTTGACCTGCACGAGCTGAAATCGGACACTTAACCAGCTGAACCACCCAGGCGCCCCTTGTGTGTTTGTTTCTTAAAGAAATTCCTGAGTTTCTGGTGCTACTGGACGCTTCGGGCTCATGTTGTGCATTTCCAGCCCCAGTCCTAGCCCCCGCCTTTTCTCCCGAGGGCCCCTGGCTCTTTACGTTGGAGAACGAGATTAGGCATCAAGGTCTGGGCGCTAAGTGTGCTCATTGCTGCTGCGATGCTGCTTTCGTAAGTGTAGAAGAAGCACAGGGGTCTAGGTGTGTTTACTTACCTGCATGTAACCGTTGGCACCTCTCTTAAGCCAAGCTCAATCCATTATCGCATGGATTGTTCTGGCCTCATCCGCCTGCTTGTCTTTAAATTCCCACCCCAACAGTGAGAACTTGGCTGCCACCTTCGTCATTCATCTCCTTTTTTAAATAAAGTTTATTTTTTTTATGTCGAGAGGGGCTAGGGGCAAAGGGAAAGGTAGAGAGGGAAAGTGCAGAGCCTGATGCAAGGCTCAGTCCCATCAACCGTGAGATCATGACCTGCGCCGAAATCAGGAGTCGGATGCTTAACCGACTGAGCCTCCTGGGCGCCCCGCATTCATCTCCTTGACTATGCACATATAAGCAGTATCTGAATTGTTAACTCCTCCCCGCCCCCACACAGAAAACAACTTTCTCAACCAGAATTGTGTTCTGATACGCGGTTGCTTTTGCCCTGAGTCTTACAGATTCTGCCCATTTCCAGCGTAACTTAGATCATCACCTTGTCTTTCTATCCCTTTCAGGGATGTTGTTTTATACATTTGGTGGTAGAGCTAGGTTCTCCTATCACGGTCTGTATTCCTTCCTAGAATCTTCCGCCTCCGAAGTGTTTGTTTTTTTTTTTAATATACATTCATTAGGTTCACTTTTTGTGCCATAAAGTTCTCTGGGTTTTGACAGTTGCATAATGTTACGTATCTGCCATTACAGTATCGCACAGAATGTTTTCACGGCGCTAAAAATCCCCTGTGCCTGACCTGTTCCTCCTCCCCTCTTCTTTCCCGACTCCTGGCAACCACCGATCCTTGTTTTCTCTCGATAGTTTGGCCTTCTCCAGAATGTTGTATAATTGGATGCATACAGTGTGTAGCCTTTTTATGCATGCAGGGGCTAGGAAACCCAGGTTGATCATCTATAAATCATTCAGTCAGCGCCCAGCACATTATCGCCAGGATTCTGGTTTTCCAAAATAATGGGAAATGTATTTTACTCAGCAAGCGTTCTGATGTAGCTTACATTTTTAAAAAATAAACTCATTATTGAGGGTCCAGAAAATTCATTTCTGTTCCTATCACAGGGTCGTTTCATGTCTAAACTAAGTATGTTAGGCGTTCAGACTATGTCTTCAAATCAGGGCTCATGGTGTCTCCTCTGAGCTCTGTGATTTTTTTTTTTTAAAGGACGTTTAAAGTTTTGTGTTTCTTGTGCTAACGAGATTGTTTAGAAATGTTACAAATATTCTGGGTCCTCATTACAGCCAGTGTATTGTGTCTCGGCATGCGGTTCTGCCCCACGTTTGTGTTTGTGTGTCTAATTGTCCCGGATCTTGGCTGATACTTAGTGTCTAATGATGTCTTGGCTTCTGTGAGGAGGCCAGAGGCTAACACTGTGCACAGTACAAACGGTGTCTCCACAGTCGGAAGAGAGGAGAGCGGGGCAGCGGGGCAGCCCGGAAGGACCTGTCCTGGACTGTGTCATAGTCCCATTTCGGTGAATTTACCGGTTTAGTGTTCACTGCACAAGCCTCATCTTGTCAGTAAGTTACTGTTATCGGGGCGCCTGGGGGCTCAGTCGGTGAAGCGTCCGGCTTCGGCTCAGGTCATGATCTCACGGTTCATGGGTTCGAGCCCCGTGTCGGACTCGGTGCTGACAGCTCAGAGCCTGGAGCCTGCTTCCGATTCTGTCTCTCTCTCTCTCTCTCTCTCTCCCCCTTTGTCTCCCAAAAATACATAAAAAGCATAAAAAATTAAAAAGATAAAATGAATTACTGTTATTAAGTAGAACCTTAGTTTTGTAGTCTTTATTTTTAATGTGAATATTCATGTTTAAAGCTACAGAATTAGGAGCCATATCGGTACAAAATATGTATCCACATGGATGGTTCTGTTTAATCAAGTAATTTACATAAAATGATTAATGCTGAGCGGTGCCAGAGGATTTTTTGGTTTTGACTTTCTAACTCTGTGCAACAAGATGGGAAAACAATGACTTAGCACATGGCAACTTTTCAGTAAATATTAGTACTTGTTGTTACGGTTTTACGTAACGTGCTAGTCTGGCCTGGCTGTCCCCCCTCCTGCACATTTTGGCGCGCTCTGCCTGCGGCTCTGGCAAATTGCTCTCTCCCTCCCCTTGCCCCCACCCCTGCAACAGCTCTTAGCATAGTCCACACCGGCTCCCCAGCCGCCACGCCACTAGCCGAGGTCTGTCCCTCACCCGCCTTCCTTCTAGCTCTTTGCTCTTTTTATTTTTTTTTAATTTTTAAAAACATTTATTTATTTTTGAGAGACAGAGAGAGATAGAGCGTATACACCGGAGGGGCAGAGAGAGAGGGAGACACAGAATCGGAAGCAGGCTCCAGGCTCTGAGCTGTCCGCACAGAGCCTGATGCAGGATTTGAACCCACAAACCTTGAGATCATGACCTGAGCTGAAGTCAGACACTCAACGGACTGAGCCCCCCAGGGACCCCATTGCTTTTATTCTTTAAACACAAGTATTCTCTGGGGTTCCCCTTTTCCTCCATCTTTTTGATCACTCCGTCTTTCTTAACTCAGATTTTTAAATTAACACACAGAGGGGCGCCTGGGTGGCTCGGTTGGTTAAGCGTCCCACTTCGGCTCAGGTCATGATCTTGCATTTTGTGGATTCGAGGGTCATGTCAGGCTCTGTGCTAACAGTGCAGAACTAGCCTGGTATTCTCTCTCCTGCTCACACTCTCTCTCAAAACAAATAAACTTTAAAAAAATTAAGTTATAAACATATAGCGATGTTGACTTGGCATGTATACATGTAGCATGAATTTTAACCCATGTGTGGCTTGGTGTAACCACTGCCACAAACAGGACACAGGACAGTGCTGTGCTGTCCCTCCAGAGACTCCCTCATGCTGTTTTTTTGCAGTCACACCCTCCCCCATCCCTAACCCACAGCAGCCACCCCGCTGACCACTCTGTTCTCCA
>PJEM01020024.1:0-14434 GCA_004023845.1 Helogale parvula
GACGCTGAGCATCGTTTCATGTGCCTGTTGGCCATCTGGATGTCCTCTTTGGAGAAGTGTCTGTTCATGTCTTCTGCCCATTTCTTCACTGGGTCATTCATTTTTCGGGTGTGGAGTTTAGTGAGCTCCTTGTATATTTTGGATATTAGCCCTTTATCTGATACGCCGTTTGCCACTATCTTTTCCCATTCTGTCGGTTGCCTGTTAGTTTTCTTGACTGTTTCCTTTGCAGTGCAGAAGCTTTTTATCTTGATGAGGTCCCAGTAGTTCATTTTTGTTCTTGATTCCCTTGTCTCTGGGGATGTGTCGAGGAAGAAATTGCTGCGATTGAGGTCTAGGAGGCTATTTCCTGCTTTCTCCTCAAGGAAGGTAATTCCATTTTTAACTCTTTGAGAAACCTCCGGTTTTCCACAGTGGCTGCACCAGTCTGCATCCCCACCAACAGCGTCGGGCTCCCCTTTCTCCACATCCTCACAAGCACCTGTTGTTTCTTGTGTGTTGGATGCCATCCATCCTCACAGGTGTGAGGTAGTGTCTCATGGCGCTTTTGACCGGCATTTCCCTGACGATGAATGACATGGACCGCTTCTTCATCTACCTGTTGGTCGCCTATATTTCTTCTTTGGAAAGGTATCTCTGCCCATATTTCAATCAGATTGGGCTTTTTTACTTTCAAGTTGTAGGAGCTCTTTGCATATTTTGGATATTAGCCTCTCACCAGACATGATCGGCAAGTATTACGTCCCAGCCCGCAGGCTGCCTGCTCGCTGTGTGGACGGTCTCCTCCGCTGAGCGGAAGCTCTTCCCACTCGTTCACTGTTGTTTTTGTTGTCTTCGCTTTTGGTGTCAGATCCAGAAAATCACTGCCAAGACCCACATCAAGGAGCTTACTGCCTGATTTCTCCTAGGATTCTTATGTTTTTGGGTCCTATGTTTAAGACTTTAATCCATTCTGATGTTATTTTTGTGTGTGGTGAGAGAAAGCGGTGTCATTCTTCTGCATGTCACTCTCCGGGCCCCCAACACCGTTTTCTGAGAACTGTCCCTTCCTCACTGTGGGTTCTTGCTCCGCTGTCATCAACTAATTGTTCGTGTAGCTCTGGCTTTATTTCTGGATCCTATCTTGTTCCACCAACTTACACGTCTGTTTTTCTGCCAGAGCCATACTGTTTTGATCACTATAACTTTGTGACATAGGTTAAAATTAGCTCCTTGATGCCACCAGCTTTGTGCTTTCTCCAGAACCTTTCAAGTTTCAGAGTCTTCTGTGGTTCCAAGACGTCAGGACTTGCGCCAGCTGCATGAACAAACGTCACTGGATCCGGACAGGACTTGCTGAGAGCCCCCACGTTGCTTAGGGAGGACGGACATGCTGACGACACGAGTCCCTCCGACCCCCAGGGGCCTTCTTGAAGAAGCGTGTCCTCTTACACTAGACCCAGTTTAACCTTCCCATTTCTAACTATTACGACTTTTGAAAACCAGGATTGACTCCGGACGCACTGAGTCCCCGGGCAGACCTGGAGGCCACAATCCTGTCTCTCAACACTTAGATTTTACAAATCAAATAGCAGTAGGCCATCAGGGATTTGTATCAAAACAATCAGAGAGGGACAGAGCCCACAGGACATGGGCCGTGAGATGGAAAGTACTAGAACTGGCTGTGGGAACGGGGGCTCATTATCCTCTTCTGCTTGTGAGCATGTTTGGAAATGTCCGTAACAAGCACTTTGGAAAGAAAGAGAGAAGGGAAAAGGAAATGGTCGGTGTTGCTGCTCAGGCAACAGAGAGTATGTGTTCACTGCTCTGCCTTCTGCCTCTCGAGACGACCCAGGGGGTGGCGGGTCTCAGGCGTGAAGAGCGTGGTCCCCGGGCCCTCCATCAGGGAAGGGAGGTCGGGAGGGGCGGGGACACTGCAGGTGCCCAGGAGCAGAGCTGGTCCACGAGGGTGCCGTCACCCCCCTTCTGGGTCCCCGGCGTGTGGGCATACACACACGTGATGCACACGTGCATGGGGACTGCACACGTGTGCCTGGGTGGTGTGTGCGTCACGTGTGCGTCACGTGTGGGGGGGGCACGTGTGGGGAGTACATGTGGAGCATGTGCGTGCATCTGGTGCTCAGGCAAGCCTGTGGGTGTCCCGGGCGACGGACGGGCATGTGTGTGCACTGAAGGGAGAGCCCGGACAGCCGTGGGATCACGTGTGGCTCCCAGCCCCCCTCGCCACCTCTGGCTCCACACGGCCCTTGGCCCCTGGCGCACACCGTGACCGGCACTGTCACTGAACTCCTCCACCTGTCCCAGTGGTTCCTCCAGGACCTCTGCTGACCTGACTCCGTCTGCCGTCCCCTCTGCCTCCCCCCGACAGCGCGGCCCTGTGTCCCGGGACGTGGCGTGGGCCACAAGTTCTCACGCTGTGGGCCTTTCACAAACCAAGAGTGGCGTGTTCCTGTGCACCTGCTGGGGTGGCCACCGGGGTGTCGGGGGGACTGGGAATCGCATCCTCACTCCACGGTGTGCCAACCTGTCCTTCTGTCCTTCTGGTCACCCACCTCCCAAGCCTGCTCACGCATCCTTGTCATTAGCACGAGGCCCGTCTCCGGGACGCAAGGTGACATCTGGGTTCCAGGGCCCCGTGTGCGAGCAGGGAGATGCACGTGCTCTGCGCGCCTCGGTGCAGGGCAGCGGGAGACGCCGACACGCCCACAGTGTCCAATCCCAACCCGACACTTCCCCAGTGTGGTGAATCTCTGAGTCTCCGCTTCCTCATCTGTAAAATGGGCTCATGGAAGGATCTATTAACTGCCCAGCGAGAAAGTGCATCACACACTGAAACGGGCTTCGCAGGCATCAGCTGGCGGTGGGCGTTCCGTTAGGTTATACATGCTTCTGTGTCACTCAGCTGACCCCCGAACGGAGCGTGAGAGAGAGAAGGGCTGAGGGCCGGGTCCGTGGTGAGACGCTGCCCCTGCGCACGCCATGCTTCCTCCTCCGTGAAGGGCCGAGGGAAGACACCCTACTCTCGGGGCCTGTGAAGCATCCTGGGCCAGGTTTAAAACATGGAGCGGAAACCTGGACACCCGGGGCTGGGCGCCACCCAGGCCCCTGCGATGACCAGGGCGGGCAGGTTTGAGGGGGACCCTCCCGTCGTCACTCAGGGCGCAGGGCCGAGGAGAGGCATGTCACCGCCGCTGGTGGTACAATGCACGGCCCACGGGGGGGCAAGGGCTGCTTCGACCTCTCACCTGCCCGCAGGTCTAAGCGGACGCTGGAACTTTCCCAGGGGCCAAGCTCTCAGACAAGCAGAGCTGGGGCCAAGGTCACTGTGCTGCTGTACCAGACAGCACGGTGACTCAGCTCGGTGGCTTGTCACTCTCCCAGGAACAGCCAGAGCAGCAGTGACACCCTGGTCTGGTCTCGGGGACGTGGAAGGGCTGGAAAGTGCCCATGTCCCCCCAGGAGCGTCACTGGCTCCCACGGCCTCAGACCACCGGAACGTGGCTGGGACTGGGGGTGGCGTGTGGCCAGCTCAAGCCCGGCGTCCGGAAGGACGGCCTGCCCTGAGGGGTCACCGCGGGGAGGGCGGGGCCTGCCCTCAAGCTGTGTGGACAGAGCAGCCGGAGCCCCGTGGGCGTGGGAAGGGCCACGCCGGCGTTGGTGCAGAGCCGGCCGGATGCTCGGGGAGGCCAGGGTCTGCAGGAGCAATCCACCCCCCGCGCCAGCCGTGCTCACAGCCCCACAGGGCGTCCTGCTGCCCGGGCATCAGTCTGCAGGAGAGGAGGGAGCAGGGGACACCAGCGAAGGTCTTCACACTGAGAATGCGGATGCAGAGGTGGCATCAGCTGGCTTGTAGCCGCAGGCGAGGGGCCACGCGTGGGAAATAAAGAAAGACATTATCTGCAGGGGGCCTGTCCCTGCGCTGGAGGAGCAGGAGCAACCCCACCACGCCAGACAGGAGAGGGAGGGAGCCAGCGAGGCTGGTGGCGCAGGAGAGGCGCCTCTGCGCGGAGGGGCCACGGGCTGCGTCCGCCCTCGGGACCGGCCACCGGCCGACGCTAAGCGCTAAGCAAGTTAAACAGCAGGAAGGGGGAGCGTGAGTCCCGGAAATGACCAAACGCGAGGACGGGCAGCACCCGAGGCCAAGCCACCGGAGCCGCGGGGCCCAAGGCGGCGGGGGCCGGACGGGGGGCGTGGCTCCGGGTCCTGGGGTGCAGGAAAACCAGAACCTCTCTGAGCGGACGCATGCAGGCAGCCGACCTGCGGGGCGGGCGGGTGGTGATGGGGCCCGGTCCGCGCGGGCAGCCAATTCCAGCTCACCCAGCCCCAGACGGAGGGTGGAGGCCAGTGAGGGCGGGGCTGGGGTCGCCTCCCCAGCGGTGGCCCTGTGCACGGAGCCCCGCAGGACGTGGCAGCAGACGGTGGCGCAGGGGACAGGACCAGGCTTCCAGGAAGCCCAGGCCGCGAGACCAGCCCTGCTCTTCCCCATGACCCTGAGCCCTCGGGTCTGGGGGACAAGCTGCGGTCCCTCAAGATGCCCGGAGCCCCGAGGTCAGCAGCACCCCTGAGCGCCGTCCAAGCACCGTGGCCGCGGAATCAGGCCAGCGCCGGGGCCAGTGGGGCCGGGGCCGTCGGGAGACTGCTCACCGGGACGTGGCTTCAGCAGCAGGGTGGCCCACGCCCGTGGGGCCCGAGGGCTCCCCCAGACAGGCTGCGGGCCCTGCAGGAAGGCTCAGTCCAGGAGGGTGACAGGGCCGCGCCCTTCCCTTAAGGCTCCTGGGCCTTCTCAGCCCCAAGCCTGCGGGGCTCGCTTGCTTCTTCGGAGCCCCCGCTGCCACGGTCAGAATGCCAGGATCCAGGGCACCGTGCATGGCCCTGGACCCCATCTTGGCCTGCAATCTGCACAGGGCAGGTCTGTGTCCTCAGGAAGGCATTTGGTGAGCACGTACAACAGGAAAGTCCCCCCAAATGGTTTGGAAGAGTCTCAAAACAACGAGGTGTTACACCCATTATAAATAAAATCGGGGGGGGGGCACCTGGGGGCTCAGTCAGTTAAGCCCCCGACTTCGGCTCCGGTCAGATCTCACGTTCGTGGGTTCGAGCCCCGCATCAGGCTCTGTGCTGACAGCTCAGAGCCTGGAGCCTGCTTCCGGTTCTGTGTCTCCTTCTCTCTCTGCCCCTCCCCCTCTCATGCTGTCTCTCTGTATATCAAAAATAAATAAAACATTTTTAAAAAATCATTATTAAATAAAATTAGGGGCACCTGGGGGGCTCAGTCGGTTAAGTGTCCGACTTTGGCTCAGGTCATGATCTCACACTCGTGGGTGCGAGCCCCGTGTTGGGCTCTGTGCTGACAGCTTGGAGTCTGGAGCCTGCTTCGAATTCTGTGTCTCCCTCTCTCTCTGCCCCTCCCCTGCTCATGCTCTCTCTCAAAAATAAACAAAATGTATTAAAAAATAATAGTATTATTATTAACTTCTAAATTTTACTTCTAAACATCACTGATTCGAAGTATTTCAATCTGCACATCCCTGTTTTTAGACAGATTATTACTGAAGCTTTTATCTTCAGTTTGGTTGCGGCAACTGCAAACCCCCTTTCCCTGGTGCCACGCCTGCAAGGAGCCGCTGAGGCCAGGTGGGCACCGGCCACTCTCCCCTGTGGGTGTCCGCAAATGTCCTCCGAGGCCTGGAGAGTGGGGACCGTCCCCCTGTCCCCCCTGCACCCGTCCAGCCCGCACCCGAGGCCTGGGCCGTGGGGACCACGCCGAGAGGCTCCGTCCCAGCTCTGGGCCCCAGGGTCTCTGCCTGCACCTCCGTGGGCGGCGGGCTGAGCACTCTGCCCCCTTGCGGAGCCCAGGGCACCCAAGGTCCCCGCCTGGTTCTCGCCAACATTCACCCTCTGCTCAAGTTCCAATTACCTTTCTCCCCCGTGTTTATCTGCACAACCTCTCAATTGGAAAAGTATTGATCGTGTCCTTACTAAATGCTAAACAAACAAAAAGCCTCCAAGCACGTGCCAGGGGCTGGGAGAGATTAGCAAGAAGTCAACCTTCCAGGGCTGAGGACACGTCTGTCCTGTCCTTAGACCTCTTTCCTGGACCGCCCCTGTGCCTCAGCACCTCCCACCCAGCCGCCGGGTCCAGACCCCTGCCTGTGCGCGTCTGCCTGTCTCTGTCTCGCTGTCTCTGTCTCTCACCCTGTCTCTGTCTCTGCCTCTGTCTCTGTCACCGTCTCGCTGTCTCTGTGTCTCTGCCTCTTCCCCCTCCCTGTCTCTGTCTCTCCCTGTCTCTCACCCTCTGTCTCTGTCACCCTCTCCGTTTGTCTCTGCCTCTGTCTCTCACCCTCTGTCTCTCTCTGTCACCCTCTCCGTCTCTGTCTCTCACCCTGTCTCTGTCTCTCACCCTGTCTCTGTCTCTGCCTCTAACACACACATTTCCTGTCGTGCCTCGAACGGCAGGTGCGCGTACCGCCCGGTCCTTCCGCGGCAGACCCCACGGGGGGTTGGGGTTAGGGCCTTCACCGGCTTCCCCGCGGGATTCATCGTGCTCCGTCTTTCAGGAGGCCCCTCCGTCAGGCACGGAGCCGCTCGAGGGGACACACCCCGAGGGACAGCGGAGGGGCCTCTGCTCCAGAAGGGTCACGTGTGGGCAGCCAGGGTGCCCCTCACGCGACGGGACCGACACCCGCCCAGGGAGGCCAGCGGGGACCCAGACGCCCCCGGGGAAGGACGCCCCTTCTCCGTGACCCTGCCTGGGACTAGCCACTCACGACACAGCACGTGGTAAACATGAGGGCGAGCTGACGGGGAAACCCCGGGCGCAGAGCAGGAGAGCGAGCACGCACATCCCGCCGCGTGCAGAGGCCGCCGAGGCACCCGGCCCGCGGTGTCGCCAGGCCACAGGCCCCGCCGCGCTAAGACAGGCGGGCGGCGGGCGGACCTCAGAGCAAAGGGGCCTCCGGGCACAGAAGTCACACAGCGGGTCCTCGGGGAGCCCCGGTGTGGGCGCGAGCAGCACGGGCTCGGCGGGCGGAGCTGGGCCCCGACTGGTCCGCTGAGACCGGGAACCGGCTGCTTATGGAGAAGACGCAGGGAAGGGGCAGCGTGCGGTCGCTCGGGCCCCGGGGAGTTTCTGGTTGGCAACCTCGGAGGGCAAATCAGAAAGGACCCGAGTGAGAGAACACACTCATCCGGCCGTAAACCCAGACAGAGGGGGGCGCCGAGGACCCAGGGGCACAGGAAGCTGCCCGTCCCTTACCCGGGCTTCTTCACCCCCAGCCTGTCTGGACCCAGATGCCGCCCGGCGCGGCCCACAAACGGGCACGATGCCAGGCCTCAGGACGAATCAGAAAATCACAAAACGTTCAGGTAATCCAGCGGCTGCTTTGTCCCACCTTCGTGGCTGGACCCACCGTGGACAGAGCCACCACCCGCCTCCCGGCCCGGCCTCGGGGGGGGCGGCTCCTTGGCTCGGACGACGGCTTCCGGGGAGATTCCCACGTTCCCGTGCTCTGCAGTCCCTCGGAAACCGGGACTTCGAGACTGCAGCGTTTGGAGAGCGCTCCTACCTCCCCGGCCTGGACTGTGACTCTCCCTAGAATGAAGACCGTATTGTGTGACTCTGATGACCATAATAAGGTGACAGGAAATCCAAAAATCTCATTTCACAGATACAGAAATTGAGACCCACGGAACGACCTGCTCAGAGGCAGCAACTCTGGCCTGATCTGTAGAGAAGCAGACAGTCCAGGCTAACGGCCACAGTGCCAGGGAGAGTGACGCTGGCCGACGTCCGCGTCCGTGAGCCACGAAGAGCTCGGAACCGCGTGTGCACTTCACAACACGGCGTCGCCAGACCTCGTCCGCTCCGTGCGCGTGGGGAGGAGGGCCTTGAAGCAGTGACCTGGATCGTACGCCCGCGGAGATCCAGAGTCACAGCCCCAGAGCGTCTGCCTCCCAATCCTGACTCTGGGCAGCCCTATACGCAGCCCGTGGCGCAGGCCACGGTCAGGGCCGCCTGTCCTGCCCTCTCCTCCCTCCAGAGAGACCGTCAGGGCCACTCAGCCCAGCAGCCCAGCTCCCCGGCCAGGTGTGACCTGCAGGACCGCCGATGCGCGCACTGTGTGGGGCGCTGTGCGCAGGGCAGCGCCACCCTGTGACGTGGCCAACACTGACAAGGGCCATGGTGACCCGTCTGCCAGCTGGCACTGCCCACGCCGGGAACAGGGGACAGGAGTCAGGCTCCCTGGGAAATCACTGCTCCCACATTTCAAGTCAGGACAACTTAAGGGATGCGAATGGCCATTCAGAAGCTGAACAACGTTGGGTGCTGTTTTCACACATTAAAAATTGTTTCTCAGGCGCTGGGGGCTCAGTCGGTTAAGCATCCGTCTTGGGCTCAGGTCATGATCTCACAGTTTGTGAGTTCGAGCCCCACGTCGAGCTCTGTGCTGACAGCTCAGAGCCTGGAGCTGCTTCAGATTCTGTGTGTGTCTCTCTCTCTGCCCCTCCTGTCTGTCTCAAAAATAAACAAAATTAAAACAATTTTTTTCTCAAGAGTCAGCGTACTTTACTGAGGAGGGGAACTAGCCCCTAACGCAGGGAGCAGAAGCTGCAGGGGAACCCGCAGAGCCCGTGGCCGGCCGCAGGGGCGCTGCCAGTGTGAGGGGCCCCCGGACCGTCTCCACGTCAGCCCTCGCCACCCGCTGGCCGGCGCTGCGTTCCTGGCGGGTCCCAGAGTCTGCCTGGGCGTAGAGCACACAACAGCGACACGGAAGCATTACCAGTGCCGCGACACAGGTTTGGAGGAAATGCCAATATTACTCCCACGGGTTCGAGAGACACGGGCGGAGCAGCAGGAAATAACACGACACCTTGATACCGATAAATTCAACAGCTCTGATGCAGCACACGAGTCCTGGAGAAACACGCCATGGAAGCCAACCAGGGCAGACGCCGAAAACCTGAACAACCTTCCGTCGATTTACAGTTAACCCCCACCCCGTGCACACAGACACAGGGAGCTGCGGGCCAGGACTTCAGTGATTCTGGCAAACATTTAAGGGAGAAATTACACCAACTCTACAAAAACTCCTACAGAAATTGAAAATGAAGACTTCCAGACTCGCTCTGTGAGGCCTGCATTACAGACAATGATACAAGAATGGAAACAGACCGACACCGCGGTGGCCAGGGAGACCCGGCAACATAAACACGGTGCCTCACGCCGGCGCCTGGGAGCCCTGTGGGCTGGGTGCCCGACTCCTGGTTTGGGCTCCATTCATCATCTCACGGCTGGGGTGTTAGAGCCCAGAGTCTGGCTCTACGCTGCCTCTCCGCCCATCCCCTCCTTGTGCTCTCTCGCACGAAATAAATCAACTTTTGGGGCACCTGGATGGCTCAGGTCGTGATCTCACAGTTCGTGGGTTCGAGCCTCACATCCGGTTCTGTGCTGACAGCTCAGAGCCTGGAGCCTGCTTCTGATTCTGTCTCCCTTTCTCTCTCTTCCCCTCCCCCACTTGCACTCTATCACTCTCTCAAAAAACAAAAAAATGTATAAAAATATTTTAAATAAACTTTTTTAAAAGTGTTAAAATTTCTAAAAACAAAAAAAGAAAAGAAAGAACTTAACGAGAGGTCCTACTCAGCTTTAAGAAGAAGTTGGCATTCACACATACAGGTGCACTGACAGTGCAGAGCCTGCTTGGAATTCTCTACCTCTCTCTCTCTCTGCCCCTTCCCTGCTCACACACACGCTCTCTCTCAAATAAAATTAAAAAAAAAAAAAAAACTTTCTTAATAGTACATTATGACAAAATAGGGTTTATCCAAAAAAGGCAAGGTTGGCTCAACGTTCATATAAACGCATCAATGTAAAGCCCTGTATCTGCAAACCACAAAACAATACTGATTATCTCAATAATTATCTGTTCCTGATAAAGACCTGTCAGCAATCAATGAGGAATTCCTCCTAGGAGCAGCACGTGTGTAAACCTGGCCAACGTGATAACTCCTGGTCAAACACGGAGCATCTTCTCATCAGAAACAAGACGCAGCTCCACCGTCACCAGCTCTCTACGACCGTGCAGGGCTCCAGCCTGCGCAGGAGGACAAGGTGAGGGAGTGGCAGGACCCCCGGGAAGACAATCTGGGCGCCTGGGGGCTCAGTCAGCTAAGCATCCAACGTCAGCTCAGGTCATGATCTCACAATTCTTCAGTTCGAGCCCTGCATTGGGTTCTGTGCTGACCGCTCAGAGCTTGGAGCTGTTTCAGATTCTGTCTCTCCCTCTCTCTGCCCCTCCCCTGCTCACGGTCTCTCTCTGTTTCTCTCTCTCAAAAATAAACATTTAAAAAAGACACTCTGACAGAAGGGCAACTGGGTGGCTAAGTCAGTTAAGGAGCCGACTCTTCATCTCGGGGTTGTGAGTTCAAGCCCCAAGTTGGTGTCCACGCTGGGCGTGAAGCCTAATTTAAATACATTTTTTCAAAATGTTAGAATCAACCCTTCGGGCTACGGGATAAGTGTACTCCACACCCCCATTTTAAGTTGTTGGGGAAAAGCGGTCTTTTCCCTTCACTCCTGCAGACGCGAAATTCGAGACTGGAGGTCTTTCCTTCCGAGACTTCAACTACGCGCTCTGCTCCGCAGCGGCTTGTGTGGTTCCTGGTCACGGCTCCCCTGTAGGTGCCGTGCATTTTCTCTGGCTCCTGTCAAGATCTGCTCTTTGTCTTCAGCGCCCTGCAGTGTTGTTTTTCAAGATTTTATCTTTACGGAATCTCTACACCCAGCGTGGGCTTGAACTCACAGCCTGACATCAAGAGCCCCACGCTCCACCAACCGAGCCGGCCGGGCGCCCCAGTGCCCTGAGCCGTCACCTGACATGCCCAAGGGTTGACCTTCCGGCATTTACTCACCTGCTGTTCCCTGAGCTTCCTGGACTTGTGGTTTGGTTCGTGTGGTTAATTTTGGAAAATTCCCAGTTACGATTTCAAATCCTTCTCCTGCCCCCTTCCCTCTTCTCCCCCGTTCCCGTGTGTGCCACACCTTTCTGTGGCCGTTCCACACGCCTGGGCATTCTGTTCTGCTCTGTGCACCCTTGTTTCTCTTGGCTTTTCGGTCGGGAGGTTTCTATCGTCTGATTTTAGAGCCGCCTTGCGAGCCTCCGTCTTCGGCTGGCTCAGGGCTCCAGGACGAGCCAGCAAGGACGTTCGCCCGCGGTGGTGGTGGGGTGCTTCTTTCCTTCCAGGATTTCCCTGGATTCTTCCTCGGAGCCCCGCCTCTGCTCAGGCTCCCCACCCGCCCCTCCCACAGAGGCTTGGGCACGGGCCTCGCGCTGCCATCCGCCACCCCCAGGTCTGCGGTGTCACGGGGCGCCGTGCCCTGGGCCGTGACCCCCGGCGCTGCCCAGCACCCTTCCCCCCGCAGGGGACAGGGCAGGGGACTGGGCGCCGCACAGTGAGGCCTGGCCCTCGGGGAGGAGGCGTCCGTGCAGAGCCTGCTCTGGGCTGGACTCAGGGTGGCGGGTCCTCCCCGCCGCCCCGCCCAGAGCGAGGGGCTTCCCTCTGGGAGACAAAACCCACCGGCTGCGCCCCAGGGGCTGGGACGCTTGGGCCTGAGCACCCGCGGCCCCCGACGGGCAGAGCCCGGCCGCCTCCGCCCCTGCGCGCCCGCGGGTCTCCGGTCCTCGCTGCGGCGGTTCGCCCTCGGCCGTTGAGTCCGCGCTGGGCCTGAGGAGGGTCCCCGGTCCCGGCTGTCCTCCTGCCTCGAGTTAGGAGGGAAGGAGAGAGAACTTCGGCGCTTTCCACGTGTCACAGCGCAAACCCGGCTCCCGAGCGAGCCCCGGGGCACGGCAGGGCGGCCTCTTGTGAGGCAAGCACTCTCTCCTCGCGGCCCAGCGACCCCACGCCGAGGGGCCCGCCCGGCAGCAGCGCGTCAGGGCGTGAGCACAGGGCTCACACGGCGTGTTCGCACCAGCCTCAGCTGGGACAAAGGCCGCAAACAACCCAAATCTCCATCGACAGGGACGTGCATACGAGGACACGAGTCAGCAGTAAAACGCAACACGTTCAGACGTGCAAGATCAGCTCCAGTGGCAGACGACGAGAATCCGTACACGCTGCACAAATGCATTTATATAAAATTACAGAAAACGCAGAATGACCTTCAGGGACAGACGGTGGCTGCAGCGGTCACCAGGAAAGGGGTCGGGAGGGGCAGCAGGGGGGAGACGCAGACAGGCATGAACAAATGGGTGACAATGTGTGTTATCCTGGCTGTGGTAACGTCTTCACCGGTGGACACGTCAAAATCGAGTCTTACACCCTATAAACGTTCGGGGCACGCTTGATCGATTATACCACAATAAGGCTGTTTTTAAAAAGAGGAGGAAATAGGGGCACTTAGGTGGCTCAGATGGCTAAGCATCCGACTTCGACTCAGGTCATGATCTTGTGGTTCTGGGTTCAGGCCCCGCGTCGGGCTCTGTGCTGACAGCTCAGAGCCTGGAGCTGCTTCCGAGTCTGTGTCTCCCTCTCTCTCTGACCCTCCCATCTCTGTCTCAAAAATAAACATTACAAAAAATTTTAAGAGGAAAAAGTAAAATTAGCTTCATGTAACACTTAGGAATTGGCTACAGAATATATACAATTAATTCTGTCACTGAAAAAGAAAACAAAGTTTACGGCAGGACATTCTTTTTTTATTGAAAATTAATTCAGAGCAAGAAGACATCTGTAATACATATGCACTGTAGAAAATGATATTTTTAAGCAAATATACCAAAAGTTATCGACCTAGCCAAATAAATGCTGCGTTTCCCAAAACACAGACTGTGAGAGAAAACATTCTTACTCTGATATGTGGCCATTATGCAACACAATTTTTGGACTGTCTCCTGGATTTGGAATTACTTCGGTTTATGAGCAACATAAGAAACCTACTTTTATTGTTTTATGATCACACCTGGTAAATGAAACCCTTATTGCATTTCCCACTTTAAAGCTAGGATTTCCAAAATGTATTTGAAAACAACACAATTTTGACACAGTGTCACATGGCCTTTTTACAATTTCCCTAGTGAGTATTTTTTTCAAGAACATTATTTTGGAACAAAACTGGCTTTGTCTTTCCTCCCATGGAACATACACAGTGAAAAACCAGCCATTGTCGAACAATAAAACTACACGGTTGTAAATGCAACGAGAACCGGTGCCCGGGGAGCAGGGGACGGAAGAGGCCTGAACTTGATGCGGGCAGAAATACTACTCGAAAAACCCTTCTCAGCATCGCGTGCATCCATCCTTGTGACAGCACGCATTTTCTGTTTAGAATTTTGTGTTATTACTTTGTGTAATGTTAGACACATTAACAAAATAACAATAAAGACACCGCAGTTGTGACGTGTGAAAGCGGGAACACGGACCTGGCACCCGCCAGCTGCCAGGAACCGGACGCCACGGAGTCCGGGCTCCCCACCCCCCCTCCCCCGGTCCCACTGTCCCCAGCGGCCCAGAAAACACCGGAGGAATCCGGAGTGTCCACTCCACCCTAACTGGGGATGGGTGAGCTTGCCCACACTTTATAAAAACGGCTTTTCACTCAACACGATGTTCCCAAGATCAGCAATCCCCTGCAGCCGTGTGTGGCCCGCTCGTTTGTGCCGCTGTATTTCACCGCGCAGACGTGCACAGTTCACGCCCCACCCGTCCATGTGGCCCGATCACCTCTGGTGCGGCGCTCCGACCTCGCTCATGTCCGCTCGGGCACCTGTGGAAAAGGTGCGCCAGGACTGCGGGTCTCCCACTGACAATGCCAAGCGGAGGCTCGTTCAAGGTGCAGACTCCTGGACCCGATCCCGATCCCCGCCAGCAGCTGTGGGGCCAGAAATCTTCACTTTCACAGACAGACCGGCACGGTCCCCACACATCCTCCTTAATAAACCATGTCCACAGAAGACAGTTTGTAAGTGCTGGGGCCGGAAACTCCACGGGTAACCAGTAGCACCGGAACCATTCAGTACACAGGCCCCTTTCTTCCCGACTGCTACCAGACGAAACAGTCCGCATTTTCACAGATGCTTGAATCACTCTGATCTCTTCCTAACCTCACTGGCCAATTTCTCCAGCCTGGGCCGACAGCGCATTCTACCTGCCATAGCCCTGCCAGGACTTGGGAAACCCCGTTTTCTTCTCCTTTCCCTCCTGTTTTCTGGGATATCACATCAATCCCGGCCTTTGTTTCAAACAAATTTAGGAGTCAGACTGTCAAATTCCCCAAGAAACTCTGGAGCAACCTACATTTGGAAGAGCACTTAACCTATTTGGCAATACGGGAGAAAATGACATTTTCACAATATTGACTCTCTCTTCCTTTTATTTTTTTAAATGTTTTATTTATTTTTGATACAGAGAGAGTCAGAGCATGGGGGGGGGGGGGGGG
>PJEM01020025.1:0-14572 GCA_004023845.1 Helogale parvula
GCTGACCAGTGACCAGGGGTCAAGGTCAATAAGCCGGGTCGAGCCTCTCCCAGGTCCTGAGCCTGGTCAAGGTGGCCAGAAAGCTGGGTAGGTCAAGGCCAGCAACCCCGTTGGTGGGCGCGAGACTCTGGCCCGCTCATCTGTTCACAAGACTTCAGGACACACTTCGTGGCATCTGTGACAATTCAGCATCTAATCAGTGACTGGGAGCCCGCCCCACCCCCACGTTCGGGGCTGGTCATTCCCATGGAGAAGGGACTGTCGTTGGGAGGGCGGTTCGTGGCCCAATGACACCTAGGAGAGCACAGGAAAGACATACCGCCTCAGGGGCCAGTCTCTGCCCAAAACGCCATGAGCTCTTTACCTCCAAAGCAGACCTTGCATGCGCCAGTTTCCCGGACCCCCACCACTGTCACCTTCCCGGCGGCGTGCAGCCCAAGGGGCCATCCAGGGCCCCACGCTTGATGCAAGGCCCTGCTGTCACCATCTCGAGATGTGTAGTAATTTTGGAACAAGGGACCCCACCGGGTGATTTGCACGGCCCCTGCTTCCCAACACAACCCCACCCCCCGCCCAACCACTTACCCTTCCTTACTCTGTAGAATGCAGTGTCCTCCAGACCGAATCTGGGGTCTCACAGACTTTGCCTAAAGCCCTGCAGGGGCTTCCCTGGATTGACAGCCAATCCCCTGCCCTGTGGAGGGCCTCTTCCCGGAGGGGGGGCGGGGGAACATAGCAGGTGTGACTCTTAATCTCGGGGCTGTGAGTTCGAGCCCCGTGCTCGAAGTGGAGATTACTTAAAAGTAAAATCTTAAAAAAGTAATAAAACAAAGATAAAGGAGGGAACTTGGAAATGCCCTAAGAACAGACAAAAATGTGACTATCACCTGTTGTTTCCTATCCAAAAATCACACTGGCGAGAACACTTTGGTGTATTTCTTTATTGGTCTTTTTTTTCTTGCACTGTTGTTGTTTCACAAGGAGTCGAATCTGTCTGTATAATTGGGGTCGCCCTGAATCCGTCTCAGGTGTCGAGGGGATACCACGGTTTTATGTGGGGGTGCTGAAAGGTGGCTATACGAATAAGTCTGTCCTGGATGTAGTGCTAGCGAGGTGATAAGGAATGAAAACCCTTTGCCTTTGAAAGGTAATTGTGGATTCATGGGATTCGGATTCAGGTGGTTTTAATTGATTGGAATCCTTATTGATGAAGGACGCCTCTCTGTGGGCCCCTCGTGCCTTCAACACCCCTGAGGATTTGGAGAAGCCTCCCTCCCTTCTAGCAACGACATAGTTGAGGCCCACCTTCCCTGCCCCAAACACAAACCCAGCTGTTCTCCAGAGATCCCTTGTTCCCTGCGGTGGAAGAGAGTTACCTGTGACTGCATTCGGTGGGGTGGGGGTGGGGGAGTCTCCTGAAGCATTTTGGTTATTGTGGACACCTCTTCGATTACTGCACACTAATGTTTGTGGAAACCTGCTTCATGGCTGCTCCAGTGATCAAGTAGGAATAAATTTTGAAGAGTGTGAGTTCATATCACTGTTTCCAATTTAGCTCTGACAGCACTGTCACAGGTGTCCTCAGCATATACAGCCTGCCTGGGCGCTAGACCCGGCCCTCCAGTTGTTGTAAATAAAGTTTTATTGGCACACAGTCATGCCCATTCATCTGCTGTTGTCTATGCCTGCTTCCTGGCTTCCAGGGCAGATGTATTTGCGACAGAGACCACGAGGTGGGCAAAACTCTTTACAGAAAACATTTGCGGACCCTGCTCAAACACCCACCTAAATTTTTAGCCCCTCCCCCAAAATATAATTTTACCTTTTTCTTTTATCATTTAGTGAACCATGTGAGTGCCTGAAGAGCCTGGTTGTAACTTGGGTGGTTTCATATTCATTTTCTCTGTCAACATCGAATCTATGCACAGACTGTAATGGTCACAGCCACAGCGGCTGAAATAACTGCGGCTCCGAAATGAGATCGCAGGCTCTCCGGGTGTGAATGACTCGCCAGCTGATTGGTCCAGGGACCGGGCATGTGACCAGTCGTGGCCAATGAGCGCGCCCTCGGCACCTAGCGGCTGTAACCCCTTATCGCGGCTGGGAAGTCCGCGGGGCGCAGGGGTGCGAGGAGCCGGCAGGCTCTGGACTGCAGATGACAGCTTCGTAAGCAAGGACCCACGTGCCATCCAGATGCCTCAACAGCACGCCGCCCCCTCCAGGCCCGTCCTTGGGCCGCTTCTCAGGGGGGCGGGCCTTCCAGCTCCAGTCCGCCCAGTTAGCCCCTAACGACCTCCGACGTGGGGGCAGGGCTGGCTCCTTCTGGAGGCTCCGGGAAGGATCCATTCCCCGCCTCTTCCGGCTTCCAGAGGCCACTCCAGCCATGGGTTTGTGGTTGCCTCTCTGTGACCTCCATTGTCACACCTCTGACTCTCACGCCCTCTCTTATAGGGCCATTGTCCCTTCACTGGGCCCTCTGGGGAATCCAGGGTCACCCCCATCGCGGGGTCCCTTTTGCCATGTACGGTGAATACCTAGGAATCAGGACACAGACTTGTCTGGGGGCTGTTACCGGCCCCCCACAGGGTGAACAGACCGCTCTGTATTTTAATAGAGACTCATCCCCACTGAGGTGTGCCTTTGCTAGAACTCAGCAAGTGCGGGGGCGCCTGGGGGTTCAGCCAGTGAAGCCTCTGACTTCGGCTCTGGTCATGATCTCCCGGTTCGTGGGTTCGAGCCCCGCGTCCGGCTCTGTGCTGACAGTTGGGAACCTGGAGCTGCTTCGGATTTGGTCTCCCTCTCTCTCTGCCCCTCCCCCTGCTCATGCTCTGTCTCTCTTTCTCTCAAAATAAACAAACACTAAGAAATTTTATTTAAAACTCAGCAAATGTATACTTAAGATGTATGAAAGTCCTTGTGGGTGTATTTTACTTCAAAGGAAAAAAGTTCAGGCGCCTGGCTGGCTCGGGGTGCAAGCTTTGACCTCAATCGTGAGTTCGAGCCCCACTTGGGTGTAGAGATTACATACATAAATAACATTTAAAAATTGCTTTAATGTTTATTTGTTTTTGAGAGAGATACAGAGTATGAGCGGGGGAGGGGCAGAGAGAGAGGGAGACACAGAACCGGAAGCGGACTCCAGGCTCTGAGCTAGCTGTCAGCACAGAGCCCCACGCGGGGTTTGAACCCACGAGCCATGAGATCATGACCTGCGCTGGAGGAGGACATTTAACTGGCGGAACCACCTAGACGTCCCAATAAATAAAAATGTTTAAAACAGACAAAGTAAACAAACACCACTCTTGTTCACCGTATGCTAAAGACGCCCCGCCAAACTGCAGGGGGCAGCAGGCTGACGCGTGCAGCTGCACGTGTGGCAGACCAGATGCAGCGACAGGGGACACGGAACTGAGAGGCGGTGGCACAGGGACACGGCGAGGGTAGAACTCACGTTTAAGTAGGCGGGTGTTCACTGTAAAATGTCCCAACTTTGCTAGATGTTTGCAGATTTTCAAAATCAAATGTCGGTGGGGAGAAATAAATTATTTTTCACCACGTGGGACTCAGGCTCCAGAGTTGCGGCGCCGGGTCCCCCACCCTGGCCTCGGCCCTTCTCCCAAGACAAGGATGAGGACGCTGTCCCCAAGGCTCTGCGGGACCCCCGCTCTCGTGGGCTCGCGGGAACCGCAGGCCACAAGGTGGTGGGCCGGGCGACTCTGTGTTGCAAGAACCGCGCGTGCGCCGCCCGCCGGACACCCGTGTCCAGTGCCGCTAGCCGGGATCGCTGCTGGGATCGGGGGCGGGGCGGGCCGGGAGCGGGGGCGGGGCCGGGGCCAGGGCGGGGCCGGGGCGGGGCCGGGGCCGGGGCCGGGGCGGGGGCGGGGGCGGGGCCGGCCTGGCACCGCGGCCCGCCTCTCTCCGATCCCGTGGGCGGGGCTGAGGGCGGTCGGGTGTTGCTTTGACTCTTGCTTGCTTGCTTTCCGTACACGCTGTTCTCTTACCCGTGTTTCTTGTCCCGTGTTCCGCACGTCGTTGCTCAGCCCTGAACCAGGAGCAACAGGACTGGCTCTGGAAGTCGCCGGGACAGCGCCGCGAGTGCTGGAGGGGACATCCGGAGAGATTCAAACGGCTGCGGGTTTCAAAGATTTAACCCAAGGGACAGCTGTCAGGCCGGCTGTGCAGGAAGCCGCCAGCCAGGCCTCCGCGTGGCCCCGCAGCGGGAGCCCAGACGGAGAGGCGGCGGGAGTGGCAGGGAAGGGCGGGAGCGGGTGTCCTGGGGGGTTGGCCGGCGTCAGGACACACAGGTAATCTCCGTCAACCCTTTGGTGAGAAAACACGGAGCATCCTTCACGTTCTGATCTCGTTCCCTTTCTCAAAGTTCAGCTAATCGGCCTGGGTGAGGAAGCAGTGTCTGAAAAGTTACGCTGTCGACAGCGGAATTCGATATATATTTGTACGCTTGCTTTCTCTAAACATTTTTTCTTTTTCCATTGCAGGAAAAAATTTGAAACTTATGGTCTCCTCTGAACCTTGCTGTTCCCTGTTAATTGTATCTGTGGCGTCTGGCAGTGTCCACAGGGCCTTTGCTTAGCATCTGCTCCTGTGGAAAAACTTTGCCCGGCACTGTTGTGTCGATCGTAGTGTAAACCTAAATAGACATGTCCCTGGACTAATTCATCAGATGTGGCACTGTGCTGTGTGGACAGTTCCTGGGGGGCAGGGAAGCGCTGAAGCTTATTAAAGCCAGAAAATAGGAGATTCCGTTGTGTTACTTCAGTGTGGGAAATCCACATCCCCCCAAATCTTTCTTGTCTTTTTTAGGAAAGATGTATTGTGAAAATTGTTAACATGAAAGTGATAATTTAGTTCCAGTAGGCTTTTATGATGACACTAATGGAGTCTAGAAATAGCTGTGTCTTTAGGGGAGCGTGGTTTGGATTTTTATTTTTATAGGTGAGGACAAAGGAGGGCTGGCCTCATGAATATTCCAGTGTGTGCACTGTGCTTCCGCTGTCGAAATGGAATGAGTTTCAGAAATTCAGAAACTGTAGCTACATAATCTTCATGTTCTTTTATTATAACATGAAGTCCTTGGGGGCGCCTGGGTGGCTCAGTCGGTTACGCGTCCGGCTTCGGCTCAGGTCATGATCTCACGTTCGTGAGTTCTAGCCCCGCGTCGGGCTCTGTGCTGACAGCTCAGAGCCTGGAGCCTCCTTCAGATTCTGTGTCTTCCCTCTCTCTCTTCCCCTCCCCTGCTCACGCTCTCTCTCTTCTTCAAAAATAAACATTAAAAATTTTTTATAACAATTTGAAGGCCAAAATAATGTATGTTTATTTTTTAATTTTTTTAAAGATTTTATTTTGAAGTGATCTCTGCACCCAACATGGGGCTCAAACTCACAACCACAAGATCAAGAGTCGTGTGTTCCACCAACTGAGCCACCCAGGCACCCCTGTATTTTGGGGGGGCCACCTGGGGGGCTCAGTCGGTTAAGCATCTGACTTCGGCTCAGGTCATGATCTCACAGCTCATGAGGTTAAGCCCTGCATTGGGCTCTGTGCTGACAGCTCGGAGCCTGGCACCTGCTTCAAATTCTGTGTCTCTCTCTCTTTCTGCCCCTCCCCTGCTTGTGCTCTGCTTTCTCTCAAAACTAAATTAAAACATTAAAAAAATTTTTTTTAAAGAAAGAAATGATGACAAACGTGTGTGGCACCAGGAAGTGTCCTCCTGCGGGGAGCTGACAAACCAGCCACAATTCTGAGAAAGCCCCACGTTATGGAGTTGGAACCCGCACAAACGCTGCGGCCCCGGAATTCCGCTCTTCGGCGGCACCCTCGTGAACCACGCGCAAACAGCCTCGATGCCCTCACAGCAGCGTTTTCTCCAGGTTCGCTAATTGCCCCAAACTGAGAACAACCCACGTTAAATGGGCTGTTTAATAACCTACTAGTATATTCGTACAATGGAATATATACAGTCATGAAAATAAACACACTCTGGGCCACCTGGGGGCTCGGTCGGTCAGGCGTCCGGCCTCGGCTCGGCCCTGATCTCAGCTCCCGGGCTCGAGCTCCCCGCCCGGCCCTCCCTGGGCTCTGCCGTCAGCACAGAGCCTGCGGGGCCCCTCTGTCTCCCTCTGTCTGCCCCGCCTCCATTCGTTCTCTCTTGAAATAAATAATAAATAAATAAGAAACCAGACACAGAGAATGTTTGCAGTATAATCCCACTTATGTAAAAGTTTGAAAGAGGCAAGATTAAATCCATGTAGGCTTCAGATTCACGTGGTCAAACCATAACAAAGTGAGAAAATAATATTCATGAATTTCAAGTTACTGATGTTTGTGGGGGAGGGGCTTCTCCGTCTGGACAGGGGTTGTAGGTTGGCTTTATAATAACTTATTTTCTCAATTTTTTAGATGTTTATTTAAATAATCTTAGAGAGAGAGAGAGACAGCATGAACAGGGGAGGGGCAGAGAGAGAGGGAGACACAGAATCCGAAGCAGCGCCAGGCTCTGAGCTGTCAGCACAGAGCCTGACACGGGACTTGAACCCACGAACTGTGAGATCGTGACCTGAGCTGAAGTCAGATGTTCAACCAACTGAGCCACCCAGGAGCCGCAATCTTTATTTTTTAAACATCTTGCGTGTCCATGCCTGCCCAGAGAAGAAAGCAATGCATCTATCAATAAAAGTTTTTATGTTTCAAGTAAAAAAAAAAACATCTTAGGTACATCTGAACACCAACTTTCTTACCTCAGGTCATACGTTTGCAAAGTCCCAGCTCTGTGGCCAGATGGTGAGGACATCCTGTGTGGTTCCAACTAGATCAAGTTCCAGAACAGGTTTTAGGAAAATGGTTGTCTGGGGAGGGAATTTTCCAGGGGCCAGAATGTTCTAGATCTCCATGGCGATGTGGGTGACATACTTTCCTCAGTTGCCTAAACCCACCAGACATGTTTAGGATCTTCGTAGGCCACTGTGTGTAAACTCTGTCTCAGTTAAGTTCAGCCGATGTTAAGATCGGACATTTTCCCCTGCGCTCCGGTGTCCCTTTGAGGACACAGAGGGTAGCGGCGCGGCGCCCGGGGCCCGGGGTTGTAGGGGCCCATTCTGCCAAAAGGCCTGTGGAGACCCCGCTGTAAGTCACCAAGAGGAACGCGCGTATCTCCAGCTTGTCTGGAAAGTGCGACCCTGGTGCAAGTGAGGTCCCTCAGTTGAGGATCGGGGTTGAGTCGCTCTCCTGGGAGACTGAGCGGACAGTGTCACATGGCTTGTTGGGTCCTGCTTTCCTTTGTTTTAGACAATGTGCGCATGACCTCTGGATCATGATGGATTAGAGACTGGAGTTAGTTTCTGTGACCTTTAATTAGTTTCAGTGAGTGGGCAAATTTTCAGATTGAAACTCCCTTCCTGGTCGGGGGCACTTTACCCGTAAATCATCGTGTTCACTTTTAAGAAAAAATAGCCTTGTCATAAGCTTCGGTCAATAATATTACTATATACATAAAACAAAGCCCTGCTGATGTATTTTGAGTGATGAATTATGTTTTTTGATCTTCTGTATTGTACCTCGTTTCTGTTTTGATTTTCTGTTTTCGCTACCATGGAAATAATAATTTTTCTGGAAGTTACAAACAATGTAATCATTAGAAAAATGATGTAATCACCTCTGGTATATAAAGATCCTAAGCATCACAGTAAAGTGCAATCTTGCCATCATTCACTTTGTCTGTCTCCTTTCTTACAGATACTGCGCCGACACCAACCCTCTACTCAGGGACCCTTAGACTCTGGTGCGTGGGCCGGTCCCCCGCGCGGGGTGACAAGGGAGGGTCAGCGGGCGTTTTGTCTCTCATCTAACTGACTTCATGCTGTTTGCTGCCCAAACACCTGTCCCCAGTCCCTCGCAGCGTCTTTGAGAAGGTGAGAAGGGGTCTGAATTCTGCGTCCAGGGGTCTTTGCACGACGCCCAGCCCAGTTCGAGCTGGCGGTGGCCTCTAGGGGGCGCTGCGTACAAGCTACTCCCAGGAACTGGGCTTCGTTTCTGGAGACAACTTCTGTGAAACTGTCACTGGAGAGCAGGGAGGGTGTCACCCCCACCCCCCCGCACTCCTCCGCCCCGTCCCTGGGGCCTGGATGTCACGCGGGAATATCATCCACACCATAAATGCCTGACACTGAAAAGACAAGAATGGAGGGTTAGTAGAAGATCCCGGGGGAGCTGGAAGGGGACCAAGACCCGCTATCCCCAAAGCCGCCACTTTGGTGTAAGAATCACTGTGAGCTGAGAGCGTCTGGCTCCTGCCGTCCCTTATCTTCCTAGAAACAGAGACCCCCCCCCCAAACAACTCATTTGTCATAAATGCCTTGCGGGGATCCACCTCTCTTCTCGGAGGAGGGACGCGACTGCCCTTCCCAGAGAGACTTCGTCACAAACTGTCACACTTCCCGTTTATTCTCCTAACGGCCTGTTTATTTTTTTTTAAATCCATTTGCTCTCCTGCAGGGGGCCTTTCTCGCCTCCTTTTCTCTGTCACGGTGGCGAACGAGCCCTCAGATGCCACACTTCCTTCGCACACTGTCTTCCTTGACGCCTGCACGCGTAAAATTAGAAATAAGTACATTTGTATGGCTCCTACTAACATGTCTTTCATGGGGCACCTGGGTGACTGTTGGGTAAGCCTCGGACTTTGGCTCAGGTCATGATCTCAACGGTTCGTGAGTTCGAGCCCCGTGTCAGGCTCTGAGCCATCAGCCCAGAGCCTGCTTCAGTTCTTCTGTCTCCATCTCTCTGCCCCTCCCCTGCTCTCTCTCTCTCTCTCTATCAAAACAAAACATTTTAAAAAAATGTCTCATCAGTTTAATTCGCAGGACCCCAGGAACAGAACATAAGAGAGTAGAGGAAGAGGTTTCCCTCCCCCACCCAGCTGCGGGCTGAGGCTTCCTGGTTCCACTTGGCTTACGTTAGCCTGGGCTGAAGGTGGGAACATTTCCAACAAGCCAGCCCAGCCTTCTCCTTGACATCCTGACCCGGGAAGGCACCTCCTAAAAGTGGGTCAGTGACCCTGAACAGGTGAGGCCCAGCCCAGTCAGGCGCCAGTGGGTTCTGCCTGGATTTAATCTCTGGGCCATAGTCTCACGCCGAGTCAGACTCCAGGGTTTGCCTGGGCAAAGAATGGCCTATTCACCCACGGAAGAGCGTGGCTTCCCTCCGTCACGAGCTGAGCACGTGGCTGGGTTTGGGGGAAGGAAGGAGCCCCGTGGGCCGAGCCAGCAGCTAGTATGAAATCTTGATTCCAGAAGTGGCGGTCAGTGGGGGTGAGATCCTGTGTCACAGGAAGGGGGGCCGGGCGCTGCGTGTGCGGAGGGCCTCGCCTCCAATGACCCAGGCCGGTCGTGCCCAGGGGCTCCCAGGGCCCCGGTCAGGGAGGGTCCAAGCACGTGGAGTCGCCAGATTTCGCCAACGGGGCGCCAAATGAAGTGCCTGGTGCCACCTGCGGACGGGGGTTTCGAGCCCCCAGTGTCAAGTGGACTCCCGTCTGGGCTTTGAGTCCCACCTCCACCCACGGACGTCCAGCGGGTCAGAACACAGGCTGGGCGAGCCCTCATGGAAGCCAGGGGGCCTCGCGGGAGGCGGGCTTGGCGGGACAAGGGGCTTAGTCTCTGCAGAAAGTCGGGACAGGAGGGGGGCTGGCAGGTCCTGCACGTGGCATCTGTGCGGAGAGGCCCAAGCCCCCAACCAGCCGGTGACCCAGGGGTGCAAGACAGAGACCCCGGGGCACCCTGAGCCCCCTCCTTGGCCGCCCCCGGAGCCCAGGTCACCCAGGCCGTCCTACCTCTGCGTGGACAGCGGCCATGCGAGACCGTGAGGATGGTGGGGAGCCGTCTCGGGGGCCCATGACACGCCTGGAGCAAAGGGAACGAACAGGCCCGGAGTCACGGCCGGCAGCCTGGGTGGGACCTCAGAGACAGGGTTTAAGTGGGTCTCCTGTCCTGGGCCTCAGATCACCCGTGCTGTGCCCTGTTTGCTTCTTGCCTTCCCCTCCTCTGCCCCAGCACCGCTAACACCGGCGGGTCCCGGCGCTGGGGGGTGAGCACATGCCCCATGCCAGCGGCGCCCCGGGCTGACGGCCACAGACGCCCCCAGACGTGGCCCAGGGTGCCGGGGGGGCGGTTGCCCCTGTGGAGAATCATCGCCCTAGTGGGTCTTCCCAGGGAGCCCTGGCAAATTGTCCCCGCAGGCCCGTGTCGCTTCCGGGAAGCCTGGGCCAGGGGAGGCCACAGGCGGAAACCCTGGAACGGCCTCTGGTGGACGCACTGGTCTGGGGCGACTCTGTGCGCGGACGCGGCTCCCTACATCACCGTCACCCGTTCCAGACGCGGGCCAGCCTCGTGTTTCACATGCTTCCAGGCTGACCCTGCCCTCCAGGAACGTTTTCCAGGATGAGGAGACAAGCGGAAATATTCCGGAATGTTCTGGAAGCACTCTGCGCCTCTCAGGCAGGAGCAAAATGCTCAGGAATCCCCTCAAGGGATCCTACTCTTCTCTCCCTCCACCCTCCTTGACTTACCCCTCCCAGGACCTGCCGGCAAAGCCAAAGTCCTCTGAGTCATGGGATCCTTTACGGGTGGCACCTGGCACTGGGGTTCGCGTCCTTCCCACCATTAACATACGAGGCACCAAAGGTCTGAGGGTTGTAAGGTCTCTGCCCAGGGCAGCCTTTGGGAGGGTGACACGCGGGACCCGGCGTACGGGAGCCAGCCGAGGTCAAGTCTGCGCTCCACAGACCCTCACCCGGAGCCGGAGGAAGGGACGCTGGCCTCTGTGGTCTGCTGAGCAGGTCTTTACAGTGGGCGAGGAGGGAAACGGGCTACAGGTTTGTAAACTGAGTATCAAGCAGACAGAAAGGGGTCTCACCTGCTCCCTGGGGCTCCCCCTCCCCCAGCCAGCGGGGGTGGGGGGGGCCCTCGGAGATGGCAGGGTGGGGTCCTGCCCCTGCCCCGCCTCTTCCTCAGGATGGGATCCCCCTCCTCCGGCAGGTCCCGCCTGCTGCCCAACCCCAGGGGCGGCCCTTGCCCGCCACAGACCCGTCGTGGCCTGGGTCACCCCCACCCCAGACCCGGCTAGCCCAGAGCGCCCGGCACAGTGACTCCACGGTGAGATGGTGACCCGCTCCAGACCCTTGTCCCCTCCCCCTCCGCCGTGCTGGGAATGGTGGGGGCGAGCAGGGGGAGGGGCCGGAGAGAGGCTCAGAGGCCCAGAAATGGAGCCAGAAATAACTCTATGTGTTTTGTTGTGGTCTTGGTTTTTGGCCTACCTTTTATTATTATTGTTATTGTTGTAAAATACGCATTATATAACTGTGCCCCCTCAACCATCGGCAAGCACACACACACTGTCGTGCAGTCGCCCCCACCACCCGTCTCCAGAACCTTCCATCTCCCCAGACTGAGACTCTGTCCCCAGGAACCACGGACTCCCCGCCCCCACCCCACCCCCGGCTCCCACCGTCCACCCTCTTCTCTGTGGACGGGACGCCTCTAGGGACCTCCGGTGTGTGGGGCCACCAGGATGTGTCCTTCTGTGTCTGGCTTCTGTCACCGCGCACATGTCCTCCGGGTCCGTCCACGCGGTGGGAGGTGGCGGGAGGTCCTTCCTTCCTGAGGCCGGACCGCATTCCGGTGTGGACGGACATCTTGTTGGTCCTGCATCTGTGGAGGGACACTCAGGTCGTGAGTGAGAGCGAGACGGGCAGAGGCAGGCGGGGGGGCCCGACTGTAAACACGGGGAAGGAGTGTGTGCCCTCGGGGAGCTACACCCCCAGCGGGCAGCTGACTGACCTCTCCTTGCCTCAGTTTCCCCATCTAAAAACTGCCTCCTCTCCCTCTTGCGGTGCCTGGATACCCCACTCGGGCCCCAAACGCAGGGTCAGGACCTCTCCATTCCCACTGGGACTTTATGCGCTGGCCCTGCACCCCACTCTGGGGTGGGGGTCTGGGAGACCCCCCAGATATCACCCACTCCTGTGGGGTGTATACCCTAGGTGGCCGTCACAGGGTGTGAACCCCCAAGGAACTGCACCAGCAAAAGGTAAAGTATGGAAGTCAGGTTAGACGGTGAGGAGGGGACGCCGGTCCAGAGACCTCACTCAGTCAGCCTCTCCTCCCACAAGCATTTACTGAGTGCCAACTGTATACCCAGGGCTCAGGATGAACGGACTGAGGGCACAGGAGCCGGGGACCAACCCCAGACAGCGCAGGCGCCCGCTGGAGGGTTTCTAGCTGGAGACCCACCAGCCCTGCCAGGCTCCATAAATTTAAGTCAAATAAAACACACAGGACGCATTTGGTTCCTCATTTGCCTTGGCCACATTTCCCTCAGCAGCCATATGTATCTGGGGGCCGCTGTCTTCGCCAGCTCCTAGGGAGAACATGTCCGTCATTCCAGAAAGTTCTGTCAGAAGGCACCCACCTCAACGGTCCAGCCTGATGCATTTCTACTTCCAAAGAAGAGAGAGAAGGGACTTTCCGGAAGTGAACCAGGTGCGCCCTCGCTTCAGATCCCGGCGGGGCGGGCAGGAGCGAGCGGACACAGCCGCACATCGGGACTCCCTCCGGCCGCATGGCAGCCAAGTCAGGAAACGTGGGGAAAGTGGGCGTCTGCCCGGATGCGTGAATCCACCATGGTCCCTGCGGAGATCCCAGCACAAAATAGGCTCCTGGGACCCTGTGTCTGGAGCCCTTAGGTTTTGTGTCCAGGAGAGGCGCCCGCTCCCCTGTCCTTGGTCCTGGCTCCTACTTGCGGGGCTGGGTCACTGAGCTGATGACCTTGGGTGAGGGGCGGCCAGGGCTTGGTCCCACAACCCTCAGGTGCCGCCTTGAACGTGCTGATACACGCTGGCAGCGCCATGCCCGCCCGTCTGCCTGTGACTCTGTTCTGGGGACTTCTGCGCTCGCCGAGGGCCTTGGGCCTGGGCGTCCTGAGCCCTGAGTCAAGGCTCCACCGCTGGGCAAGAACCGCAGCTTCCCAAGGCGACCGCCGTGAACCCCGAGCCCTGTGTGGGAAGGAGCGAAAGGCCCAGGTGACGGAGGGCGTGTATGCAGGCAGCCCCACGCCGGAAACGGGCCAGGCCGGTGGCTCACCCAGCGGGGATGTCCCAGACAGGACGGTCCCCCCCACCCCCCAGCACCCGCGCCCGCGCCGGCCGCCCGTCCAGGCAGCTTCTCCCCAGCCGACTCCATCCGATCATGCTTCCCTGCCGGCCTTGTCCCACGGCAGGACCGGTGAGCCGGGAGCCACATGGGGATTGGTGACAATGACTGGAACAAAACCTGCAGGAGGCCCAGCTCTGGGGGAGAGGCCTGTGCTGCCGCCCCCACCCTGGGTGCTAAATTACCCCCCACGCATTTGCTGCGCCTCACCCTACACAGACGTGCTCCGCTCTTCTTCTTTTTTTTTTTAATGTTTATTGATTTATTCATTTATTTTTGAGAGAGATAGAGTGTGAGCAGGGGAGGGGCAGAGACAGAGGGAGACACAGAATCCGAAGCAGCGCCGGGCTCTGAGCTGTCAGCACAGAGCCCGACGCGGGCCTCGAACTCACAAACCGCGAGATCCTGACCTGAGCTGAAGTCGGACGCCCAATCGACTGAGCTGCCCAGGCGCCCCTCTGCTCATGTTTTTAACTTAAATTGAGGTGGAGTTTCCAGAGCAAATCAGTGGTGTGCAGTCCATTCACCATGCTGTGCAACCATCACCACTGCCTAATTCTGGAAAGTTCCATCACCCCAAAAAGAAACACTGTCCCCATCAGCAATCACCCCTCACCCATCCTTAGCCACCGGCCCCCCACAAGCCTCTTCCCGTCCGTGGACAAGCCTGTTCTGGACGCTTCACACACGTGGACTCACACCCCACGTGGCCTTTTGTGCCTGGCTTCTTTTTTTAAATTTTTTTTGATGTTTTATGTATTTATTTTGAGAGAAAGGGGCAGAGAGAGAGAGAGCGGGAAGCCCAAGCAGGCCCCATGCTGTCGGCCCAGAGCCCGACGCGGGGCTCGATTCCAAAACCGGGAGATCGTGACCTGAGCTGAGGTCAGATGCTTAACCGACTGAGCCCCCCCCCCCCCACCGGCGCCACACTAGTTTACTTTTTAAGTAAAATTTATTTTTGAAAAAAATCTTGAGCTTTACAGAAAAATTGTGACGAGAGTCTCCACGCACCAGCGGGGCCCACTGAGCGCACGGAGCTCCCGCGGCACAGACCTTGGTTACACGACGCCTCCAGGGCGCCGCGGGGACGCGGGGGTCACAGGTGCACACGGGCAGGTGCCACAGTCACCAGCGGGCAAAGGCTCCCAGGTCCTCCAGCTCCAGGGTTTTCCTGCTGCTCCGAGAGAGAGAGAGAGAGAGAGAGAGAGAGAGAGAGAGACAGAGAGAAAGGGACATGTGGAAGGGGTGGGATCGGCCTGCCAGGAAGAATCCACAACTCAACTGGAAGAACAGGCTGTACCTATGCCCTGGCAGGCAGGGGGGGGGCAGGAGGGGGCAGGGAGGGGGCAGGAGGAGGC